>CM069905.1:32750670-32955078 GCA_036172215.1 Camellia granthamiana | reverse complement strand
TTGACCCTATATTTCATAGATAGAGTGGCAGTTAGGAGTGTGCGCGGTGCGGTTCAAGTGGTATGAGAGTAAAATTATAAACCAAATGGTAGATTGGCAAATTGTGGTTTGAGCAGTTTTGGACGGATTGGCAGATTGAAGAATATTCTAGCCAATTATCAATTATTTACATAATATATAACACTAATTTACATAATATTTTTCATATATATAACACAAACTAATTTTACATAATATTTTTCGTATATATAACTACTAATTTGTAATAAATTTCACATATTGAATATCTTTTACATTCATTTCTACTTTGATATTTCATTATAGATTAAAAAATATATATGTATTAACTATAGCGGAACGGAGCGATTTCGAAGGCGGATTATAAATTTTAAAATTTAAACTACGGTTAGCAAATAGAGCGGTGCGAATTGACACGGATTGATACAATTTTAACGGATTAGACGATATTTTACATAACCCCAGTTATACAAGAATAAAAACTTCAAGGGGGTGAACCTCTGTAATTAGCAAATAATTATAACTAATACTATTATAATAAATAGTATTTTTAAAATCGTACCGAGAGGGGGAGAATCACGCCTCTTGCCCCTTCTAGGTCCATCTTTGCATGCACATACTAGGTTAAAATGCCTGACATGTTTCATATGCTTGTGTAAATTCTCACATGCAACTATTGCAAAAGTGGATGATTTTTGAAGCTTACAGTGGACATGGAACTGGAGAGTACTGCAATAGTGAACATTTTTTAAGCCAATATTGGATCTTCTTTTTCCTTCTCCACATCGCTACCCTCCTCCACTTCTTTTTTTTTTCTCTATCCAATCAATACAACCTATTTGAAGAGGGAACATGGTTACGGAGATGGTTCCAACAAAGAGATGTTTCTCTCATTAATCTCTCACGTATCATCATATTTTGTTTTTTTTCATTTAGAAAAGAGAGCAATAAAAAAGTTTTAAATTGGAATTGACATCCATAATTCCCAATCATAAATTTTCCTATGGAAGCATTGGCTGTTCGGTAGTACAGGTATAGTGAAAATGGAGTTAGATGTAGACAAGTTGGTCGAGAGAGTAGCGGTGTTGAGGATCCAAAGGCAAGGCGAAGGGATCTCCTGCTCTCTAATACGACTCCTCGTGTATGATGTGAGACAATAAGCAACCTCCTCCTACATCCTCGATCTAGCAACTCATCTATTATTAGCTTTCAATTTTTTTGGTCTAACCATCACCTTTCAGTCGGTGAGTACTCCGTAGAGAAAGGCCTTGGTAAGGACAGTGAAATGGGGCTGAGAAAGAAAAAGATATATATGAAAGGATAGAGAAGAGGTGAGGAAAGAAGGCATGGAGTGCAAAAGTATGTGAAGAGTGAAAATAAGGATGAGAGAGAAAGAAAAGAAAAGAAAAGAATAGAAAAGAAAGAAACAAGTGTGTGCATCCAACCTTGTCCATGGCATTAGAGTCGACCAAAAAATCAATCGCCATAATGAAGGAGCCATATCAAGTTCAAAGTTGAGACTAATGACTACATGCTGTTTTTTGTCAGCTTTATTAATTTCAAATAGACATAATTGTTATTACAATTTGAATTAAAATGCAAAAAAATTGAGAAACCAAAGTAGAATTTAATAAAATGGTTAAATTTTTCTCAAGTTTAAATTTGAATTCGAAGAGCCACATATCTCAGTTCAATAATCTAAACTATTCATTTTGTAAATATATCATCCACACAAAAAATTAAATCAATTTGATAATTATAACCCATTTTATTTTGTTTTGATTTAAAAAAAATAAACAAGTATTTTTTTTAAAATAGACTATATTTTTATTTATTTTTTTTATTTTTAGAAATAAACACAATAAAAAGAAATGACTATGAAAAAAAACCCTACAAAATAAACAATTTAGACAATTGAAACGGGACATGTGATGAGAGAAGTGCAACCCTAAAATGTAATTAACCCTTCCATTTATCAAAAGAAGTATCTAATTACAACTTGACATAGGAGCAACCCAATTATCCCATTGGTCCAGCCTTGGAACAGGTTTCATCATGGTTGCAAATTCCATCCTCCCCCCCCCCCCCCCCCCCCTAAATAGTAGGCATATGATGTTCTTGTATGTATCAAAAAGACATAAATAAATAACTTGGCATAGACCCCTTTGAAGATTAAAAATTCAAGTGTAATTGTCTGTTAAAAATTCTTTCGAAAAAAGAAAAAAGAAAAAAGTTGGAAACTGTAACTTGCAGCATCGACCAAATTCATACATTTGAATATGACTTGAGCCCCCTACTGCAATCTGAGTTGCACAATGGAGGTGTTCTTATCTGTAGGAAAGGTTAGCTTGTTCTGGGTTTTCAAATTGCCAAGGCAATTCATTCCTGCAAAAATATAGCCCTAGGTATGTGGAATCCTCCGATTTTACAGTAACCTAAACCCTCTTTAAGTAGGGTGGCGAATTCCACTCTAATTCATAAATTTAGAGAAAAAATAAAATCCGCAAATTCACTTTTCATGAAGGCCCAAGCATCCCAATGGCTCTGGTTTCTTTCCACATATTTACAATTTTACCAAGTAAACTGAACAAATAAGCCAAAAATGAAGAAGTTCCAAACACTAAGGAAAACATGAACTGCAACACTAATTAGGGCATATATTCAATATTTGGCACACAATAAATCCTTTAAATTGAACAGAATCCCTGCAACACAGTTCAAAGATCCAGAATACATTGAGAGGTGATAGAAGCATGCTTTTTCAAGGCATTCCCATGATACTTTTAACTCGGACAGGACTGACACAGCATTACAAACTATATATTGCATAGTCTATGCAACATATTCCACGAAATCTATAATAATCGTCACAACTAGAAATAGGTACCTTCAGGAGGCTGGACTAGCTTCCGATTATGCGGAGCCGCCATCTCCTTTTTCAGCTGCGTCAGTATATCTTCCATGGTGTACTCTCGCTGCCAATTTGCCAGAATCCCAAACTTCTTTGGTTCCACCTGTACCAATCATGTGACATCAAATATTGTCAGCCATTTTAAAGGCCTAAACTGCAATCGTCAATACATTTATTATTAAAAAAAAAAATTAGGAAATAAAACATAACCTTAAGTGGAGTTCCTCTGGATTTCAATGTTTCCCATGTATTTGTAGTCTCAACATTTACACTAAACAATTAATCCTAGTACCATGTCCAATTCTTTATTCCAAAATCAAAATAGGAAGAAAAGCCTGGGCAACTATAATATATAGCACATAACAAACAAAAGCTTCAGCATTCAGCATTCTCAATTTCTAAACCTACAATATAATTTTGCCAGACTTGCATCAAGACAAATTCCGACCCTTTCAGCTTAGAAACCACCACGTTTTCAATGAAATAGATATAGGCTAGGAGAATTTCTGTAGCACGTAACAATAATTATATTCTAGGAATTAGAATGACCCAGAATAAAGCCCAATAGGGATCACATCATAAGCATAAAGAACAGAAAAAAAGAATAAAAGAACACTGATGATAGAAATAGCAATAACCAATATCAGTCTGATAGTATTATAACCAATGCTATTCATAACATGGAAACCAATGCTATTCATGCTATTCACCATGGTGCCAGGATGGAGACGACTAGACTGAGATTAATTCCACCAATAACCTCATAAATATTGATGCCTAAAAAGGATGAGATAATAGCACACAACAGACCACATTAAATCTATGGGCCCTACATTAAATTGACCTAATCAACAGAGTGCCATAACATCAACTTAAATGTAAAATGATTACACTCATACCACTCCAGTTTCATGGCTGACACAAGTCATGTTGATCCGAGAATGGAAACGAACACTTGGTGGCTTCTCTGGGTAATCTTTATCACAGAAAAGCTTCAGCTGATAAATCCGACCTTCGTGTACAGACTGAAACAGTAAAGGAAAAAATTACTCCACTTCTAAAATATATGTATAGACGAATACAAAAATATAAATAAATAAGCACATAATTCAACAATGCCCTTTCAGTTATGGTCTTCCACTACATCTCAGTAAAAACAAATTATTCTTCAAAATTTTGAAAAGGAATATTGAAAGTGCTTCTCAGTTCCATTGAAATAATTAAGAAGAAAATTTCAAAATTGGACTACATATAAACATCAAACAAGGTTCAGAAGCCATATGGGGAAACATGTAACAGTAATGACTCGCAATTATTGAAAGCAACGCATTCTAGATTATTAGCAAACCAGCTTTTCTTATCCATTCTATGTTATTTCAATCATACTCCACTCGTAATAAACCTTTTCAGCATCTAAAACTTTGCAAATAAAACCAGATGCCAACTTGGCTATGAATTATTATCACCAATCAAAATGAATTTTTGCCAACCCATATTAATATGCATCCACATCAGAATTTAAACCCTACAACTCTCTCTCTCTCTCCCTCTCTCTCTCTCTAGATACATATATATATACACATCTATATGATTTTGGGATTGAGAAGGGGGACTGTTGAAATTTTTTTTAATCTCTTGATGCTGATGTTTTTAAATAGTAATCAAACAAGAGGCAACTTTTTCTTTTCTTTTTTTTTGTTTGTTTTTTGATGCAAAAAGACTCACAATCAAAGGATGAAAACTAGGAAAACTAAGGCTTTGTTTGGTTTAATTTTGAGAATTGATTTTGAAAAGAGTTTGCAAAATTTCAAAACTTGTTTGGTTGTATATTTTGAAAATAAATTTGGGATGATTTGTAGTTTTGTAGTTGAATAGATGGATGTGAGAAAAATTAATTGATTGATGTGTAGAATATGAGAGGAGAGAGGAGAGAGGAGAGAGGAGAGAGGAGAGAGGAGAAGTGATTGATTGATGTGTAAAAAAAAAAAAAGAGAGGACAGATGAGATAGAAAACAATTTAAAAAAATTGTAAATCAAACATAGTTTTCAAAATTTTTCATTGCAAAAGTTGATTTAAAAATTTAACCAAACACGACCTTAAGGATCAGCAAGTAGGGGTTAAGATGAAGAAACGGAAGATTGGACAAAGATAGTACAAAAACATACCTATATCTTCATAAAAGAAGACAGATCCGGAAGAATAAGTGATGAACTTTAAAAAGTTACTTACATTATGAGGACCAATAATGGTGCCTGTCCACGAACGCATGTAGATGTCATCTCCATCATCCATTCCATAACTCACAGTACCATCTCCAATACCCTTTTCTCCACGTTCAAGTTCCTCAAGCAATCTGAAATTTCGAGGGACTGCAAAGAAACATAAATTTACTATGCATGTCAAATGGTTTAAATGGTAATATACTAAGATATTTAACATATTCATTACAACTCAACAAAAAACTATTTCTTTCAATATATTCATATATAAAATACATAAACATTCTCCTAGATGCTCTTAACCTTAGACTCTTCTACGTGCTCCGCTTCCCCTTTGAGCAACTAAGATCATTCTAGCACAACGCAAGAGGTTGAGCCCATAGCCTTCAGCAGTATATGAACCAGCCATAGGTTGAGTCCATATATAATTGAAGTCGTCAAGTATATAGTGAAGGGACCCAACTCTAGGGAAACTTGGTGGTGAAGGGAAGAGGTTCAAACTGTAGTTAAGGCGAAAAAAGAGTGCTTTATAAAGTGGCAAAATGTTAGAACTGAGAAAAACCTGCAGAGCTATAGATTGGCTAAAAAGGAGATCAAGAAAGCAGTGAGAGAGGCTAAATTGAAAGCTTATGATGATCTCTACATTAGACTAGATGGTAAGGAGGGAGAGAAAAGGATATACAAACTTGCTAAAGATAAGAGAGAGGAAACAAGAGATTTTAATCAATTTAAGTGCATCAACAGTGAGGATTCTAAAGTATTGGTGAAGGATGAGGAGATTAAGGAGAGGTGAAAGAACTATTTTGGAAAACTGCTAAATGAGGAACATGGAGATATGTTAATAGCGGAGGAAATAGCCAGTAATAAGGAAAACCAAGACTGTAGGTTCTATCGCAGGATTAGAAACTTTGAAGTGGAGATTGCAATTAAGAAGATGAAATTAAATAACACTTTAGAACCCGATAATATCCTTATTGAAGCTTGGAAGTGTTTGGGTAAGAAGAGGGTTACTTGGTTGACTAGGTTGTTTAGAAAGATTTTGTTGACTAGAAACATGCTAGATAAGTGGAAGAAGAGTATTTTAGTGTCAATCTATAAGAATAAAGGAGATATCCAGAATTACAACAAATATAGAGGAATCAAGCTAATGTTTCATATAATGAAAGTGTGGGAGAGGGTGATAGAACATCAATTGCGAGATATAGCAGAGGTGTCAGAGAATTAATTTGGGTTTATACCTGGTAGGTCAACAATGGAAGCGATCTATCTTTTGAGGAAAGTAATAGAAAAGTATGGAGAAAAGAAAAGAGACATTCATATGGTGTTTATCGATCTTAAGAAAGCATATGATAGAGTGCCTCAGGATATAATCTAGTGGGTGTTAGAGAAGAAAGGGGTGATAAAAGATTACATTGATGTGATTAGGGACATGTATGAAGGGGTGATGACTACTATTAGATCGCTTGCTGGAGAGACAAATGAATTTCCAATTACTGTAGGATACACCAAGGATCTACCTTAAGTCCTTATCTTTTTGCTTTAATTATGGATGAGTTGACAAGAAATATCGAGGATGATGTGTCATGGTGTATGCTTTTTGCAGATGATATCGTGTTAGTAAATAAGATTAGCGAATAAGCAGTGTTATTAAAAGCGATAAGCGCACCAAGGCGCCAAGGTCTCTTGGGGCCTTAGGCGCAAGGCGCAAAGCGAGGCGCAGGCTTTATCGAAGTAAAGCGCACCATGACAAATTAAAATAATATACTTTAATATGAGACATATAAGCAAATAACTAACTGGTATAACATAAACAAAATGCAATATTGAACATTTAAAAAAATTAATTTTAGTATATTTTAGTTGAACCATTAATTTTAGTATATTTTAGTTGAATTGAACCATAAAAAATTAATCATAGAAGTAAAGAAATTAAATAAATTAAATCATTGAACCATAAACAGAGCACAACTAGAAATTAATTTTTTTATTTTATTTTACATACATATTTTTATTTTTTTTATTTATTAATATGTATAAGTATACATTATCTTATGATAAGTTATATAATAACTATTATATAATAGTTATAATATATAATAATAATAGTTAATATATAATATATATATATATGAATATTATATAATATATATATATGAATACAAAATAGTTATAATATATAATAATAATAATAGTTATTATATAATATATATATATGAATACAAAATAATAATAGTTATATGTATTATATATGATGAATCAGAAGAAAGACGGGAGAGAACCGAGGGAGAGGGAAACAGAAGCAAAGACAGAAGCGAGGGAGAGGGAGAGGGAGAGGGAGACGATCGCGATCGCGATCGCGAGGGAGAGAGAGGATCGCGATCGCGAGGGAGAGAAAAAAAGGCGAGAGAGAGAGAGAGCTCTGAGACGGCAAAGGGGCGAGAGAGAGAGAGATCTGAGAAGGCAAAGGCAAGAGACAGAGCTCGTCGAAGTCGAAGGGGGGCTCTGGATCGTCGAAGTCGAAGGGCTCTGCATCGTCGATGACCAGGTTTGTACTCATTTTCCCTTCCATTTTACTCTTCTCGCTGTATGAAAAAAAAAAAAAAAAAAGCCCTCAAGGCCTGCGCCTTGGGCTTAACTGAGCCTAGCTCGAAGCGTGCGCTTTAAGCGCGCCTTAGTGACATCGCCTCGCCTTGACCACTGCAAGGCGCAAGTGTGGGGCATGGCTGGGCTTTGCGCCTAGGCACGCTTTTAATAACACTGCGAATAAGTTAATACAAAGTTGGAGATTTGGAGAGAAACACTTGAATCTAAAAGATTTCGGATAAGCAGAACTAAGACAAAATACATCGAGTATAAATTTAATAACAGTTGCAATAAAAGCAGAGGAGAAGTGGAGATTGAGAACTAAAAACTACCTAAGAGTGAACATTTTCGCTATTTAGTGTCGATTATCACAACAGTGGGGGAGATTGATGCGGATGTGGTCCATAGAATTAAGATGGAGTGGCTTAAGTGGAGAAGTGTGTCTGCGGTACTGTGCGTTAAACGAGTGCCCCCCTAGACTAGAAGGAAAGTTTTACAGAACAACAATTAGACCATCGATGTTGTATGGGACGGAGTGTTGGGCAACCAAGAAACAACATGTAGATAACATGAGTGTTGTTGAGATAAGAATGCTAAGGTAGATGTGTGGCAAGACTAGAAAAAACAGAATTAGGAATGAGTGTATTTGGGAATGAATAGGAGTAACACCGATAGAAGATAAGTTGAGAGAGAATAGATTAAGCTGGTTTGGACATATTCAACGGAGACCAACAAAGACAGTAATGAAGAGATGCAAGGCAGTGACAGTAGATGAAAGTGTTAGGTGACGGGGTAGACCTAGATTAACGTTGGCTAGCATAGTAAATAGAAATATGAATCTATTTAATTTGACTAATGAAATGATTTTTGATAGAACAGCATGAAGAAGGATTTATGTATTCGACCCCATTCAATGAGACTTAAGACTTGGTTTAGTTTGATTTGATTTGGTTTGGTTTATCAAGTATATAGTACGTTGTGTTATGTACTGTGCTTGGTCATGAAAGACCAAACTAAGGTAGGGGTCAACCATTGTTCAACCACAATGCCTCATCTTTCTAAAATCTGTCTTAACAAAAGAACTATTTTCCTGCAAAACTAGTGATAACCAATTGAACTACCATGATGCCCCAATTGCGCAAGAACCAATTGGGTAAAGTACTTTTTTTCTTATTTCTATCAAGTAACCAATTGGGTAAATTTACAACAGAAAAAGAAAAGGGGATTCAATGTTTGCTTTCCCATTAATTATTCCATGAAAGCATGGAATAAAATATTCACAATATTAGCAACATGTTCACCACTATATCCATATTTTCAAGCCCACATCCACAATACATCAGTATGATCCATGATATTTTATCATATATTAATAATTTCTACAATTTATGAGAATTGATATCAATATTTTGTGATATGTCTCATGATATATTCTTATTTCAAAGGTTACAGTTTTCTTTTGGGTAAATTACAATGACCTCCTTTGAGGTATGAAGAAATTACCATTAAGTCCACGTTTTTTAGATAATTATTCTAACTTCCCCCAATCATTAACGCCATTAAAGGACTATTTGAATTGACACTTTTACCCTCTAATAATTAAATTTTGCATTACAATTTTATGGGTTTTGAAAACTTTTAAATAACCCTAGGACTCTACACACTATCCTCCTCTCATCTCCCATGCCAGCCAATGCCAGTGTCACCTTCATTGCCCAATGGTAGTGTTGCTATTGCCACCCAAAACCAATGTCACCATCGCTACCCAACTCCAGCTCATCTCCAACTTCCCAAGTGGAACTCAATGCTTCCCTCTCTTTCCCTCTCCTTCTCCCGAACTTGCAGCACCACCACCTCTTGGATCTGAAAGATGTCCGCCACCCTTATCCCTCCTCTTTCCCCCTCCAACAACGGCAGCTCTACCCCCTCTCCCCTTCTCAACACAGTTTCCCCAAACCCTCTTCCATGTCTTATATTAACATCACCATCCAAGAATGAAGTTGTGAATTTTGTTGATTGTGTTGTTTGAATTAACTAAGTGAAAGAACAATGGTGGGTTGATTTGGATGAATCCACTCTTCTTAGATTTGTTGTAAATTAAATTGTAATTTTTTCTTGATTAAGAAATATTAACAGAGGGAAGTTTAGATGTTTAATGAAATATAGCCGATGAAGTAAGCACAACTATTAATTTATTAACAGTGAAATAACGATGTGGTGTGGACTAGTTTGTAATGTAATGTTGAATTTAAGGGAGGTGAGTGTAATTAGTCCAAAATTGTAGAGTATAATGTATTTTTGCCAAACCACGGGAAAGGTCAGTGTAATTTACACTTTTTTTTCCCCAATATTCTATAATCTCTCCAACAAAATTTGATTAATCCAAAAAAAAAAAAAAAAAAAAAAACCTTAATCCTAAATCAAGCAAATTTTTACCACTGAGGTACACAAACATCTATTGCATATGTAAGATGTTACCAACTCCACTTGGATTCATTCACCCTCCAATTTTTTGCACTCTCTTATCTTTAAACTATAATTTGCTTTCATTTCCAAGTTCTAGCAAAACCAAGGTCACGTAAAAATAATATGACAAACTTTGCAAGGAACCATATTCCACATAATATGTTGCTCCATTGCAACTTAGGCATCAAAAATTCAAAAATACGGAAACAAACTCTCCACACACAAGGGTAAGGCTGTATACATCTAACCTTTTACAAACCCCACGGTGGCATAAGCCTTGTGCAACAGGTTGCCCTTGTTTATGGAAAAAAAGGAGGAATTTTGCAACAAATTTTAGTAGCCAAAGCCAGATAAGAAATGACATAAAATTTGTAAACCTTAATAGCTTCTAATTTAGCATTAGTATCAATGTTACTCCAATGGTGCAAATGTTATTTCTTCTATTTTCTTCACAAAAAGCCAAACCAAAATGTCATTTGTGAACCCAATTATGAGAGAGAAAGAAAGATGAGGTCTTGCCGAAATTTAGTTACAAGAAGAATGATGCAAAAGGTAGATACACTTTCCAAGTTCCAAGAAAGAAATTAATTCCTACAATTACGGTAAGTTGTGTTGTCACAACCATGGTTTTAAAAACCGACCCGATCCGAACTGGCCGGTTTGACTAATTGAACCGTCGACCGGTCGGGGTTCTAGTCTAGATATACTATCTAAACCATTCCAAGTCAAAACCGACCTATTTAGAGAGAACCGGCAAAACCAGTAGTTGAACCGCCAAACCAGATGACCCAGAGACGAGTCAGGTGAACCGGCCGGGTTGATGAAACTAAAAATTTTGGACTTTTATTTATTTTTATATTTTCTAACTTTTTTTTTTTATAATTCTTTTTTCTTTCTTTTCTTTCTTTCTTATTATATATATATATAAGAAAATTTTGATTAGAAACTCTTTTTCAAGGGTCTCTTCAAGGAATCCTATTGAGAGTTTGAAATTATTGTGAAAATCTCTACCTATTTATAAGAAAAAAATTATTCTAAAAATACTCAAAAAATCCATGTGATATTCAATCAAATATATTGGAGGGAGACTTGAAATATTTTGATGTCCCTCCAAAATTTTTACTCTTCTTTCAATCAAATTATTTGAATTAAAATCATATGGAGGGATATTTGGCTTTCTCTTCCAAAATTAAAATTAATAATATTTTAAAATATATTATTATATTTTTTAGTGAAAAAAAAAAAGAAAAAACATTAGGAGAAATATTTAAGATAATTCAAAATTCAGTTTTGTTTTTAATTTATAATTTTATAAATTTTATTTTTATTTAAATATGATTTTAATATATTTATGACGTCATGGTTCAATTCCAATTCAACCTGATTGTTGAACCGGTGACCCGTCTGCCCGATCCTTTTTCTGGTTCACTCACCGGTCCGATTTTTAAAACATTGGTTACAACAATAGGTGTTCACTATTAACTTGAAAGGTATGGCATGAGTACATATTCCTCTAGGGTTATATCAAAATAGCAAGGTCAAAACAATGCACAGAAGCAATTTACAAAAGGAGTATCCCCCCAACCAAAAATGTACCAGAACTTACTGATGGACCTGGAACCAACAAAACTTAAAGCATTAACATTAAGCAATAGAAAATGAAATAAAGTTGTGACAGTCTTGAAAAGTAAAGGGACACATTGAATGTGTTCGTTCGTGCCTTTTCATAATTCCTTATAACTTCTTGGGTCAATGCCATTCAGCCATCCGGAAGAAACAAGTTATTTGAGTTATTTACCATTGTTCTCATCATAATAATCCAGTTCTCATAAACTACAAACTCAAATGAGGTGAAAACATACTCAGCTAAAGAAGATATTCTACTTAATAATATAACTCCCAACAATTAACAGGAGACTAGTCGAGTTGTTAAACAACCAACACACGTAGAACACTTCTATGGGTAGGAATTAATATTATACATTCTCCCTGACCACTACGAGACCTTAAATCCAAATTAACCCAGTAAGAATATGCATTTGATCAGTCCAATGCAACCACGTGGCCATGGAAACTAAAGTGTCTCCCTGGAGGAGTGTCAACAGAAGCAAACAAATCAAAAAACCACCGACAATATCAATAAAACACCATTTACATGTCTATTTCAATAAAACAACATTCATCAAATTAAGATAAATCAATCACTTCAAGAAACAACCTTTAAAATGAATGTCTCAGACCCATTACTTACACATCAATAGCACACCTCAAAAAGCAAACTAGTGAAGAGAGAGTATTTTATAAACAAATTAAAGTTCAAGTACCCAAAATAAACAAATGACTAAACACAACAAACAACTACAGAAATGGCCAGAGAATCAGATTTAGCACTAAAATTGATAATTTAACAAAGACATCTACTACAACAAGCAGCTAATTCTCATCACAAGCCCCATCTGACAATTTCAAAAGTACTTTTCTGTGAACTAAACCGTTAACTAGGTAAAACCCATCATTCAAATACACATACCCACAAGACAAAATGAATCAAAATGATTGAATCTAACAAACCCATGATCAAAAGTGCTGAATAAAGGACGAAAAGTGTAAAGATCAAAGAACAAAATCGAAGAACCATATTGGGTTGGAAGACTGACCCACGACACTCGATCCTCCGGAGCCAAGCGTCATGGTGAGTATACAATTTGGCTTTCGATGGATCGATTAGAGATGGATCTGATCAAGCTAGAGGGGGACAGAGAGAATCTGAGGGAAGGCGACGAAGCCAAAAGGAGGAAAGCGGAATAAAGAGGCAAATAATAATACGAGGGCAAGGTGAAGACTGAGGTTAAAAATCAAGGCTTTGTTTGGAAAAAGGGAAGGCTTTTTTTTAAAAAAAAAATTAAAATTTTATTCGACTTGTGAGTGGACTTTTTTTATTTATTTTTATTACCTTTTATTTCATTAGGGGAATATAAAAGGTGAGAAATGGAGAAAATAAACAAATGGGAAGAATATTTCCCATATCAAAATTAACTTATTCAATAATTTATTAGAACATTTTTAACCTTTTTTTTTCATTGAATTTGAGTAAAGACTTGGATTAAAAATTTCATCTAATATCAAGCGTTTTAACATTAAATTTTTAATTTTTATCAATCGATCGGGAGGTCAACCAGGCGATGTCTGGGCAGTTGTCTGATTTAGTGTAAATTTTCTTTAATTTTTTCTTAATCTAATCGTCCTTCCGGTTGACCGGCCGATCATCCATTCGATTATCTATCAACGGTCACCTGTGAGATTTGATGAAAAGTTAAACGCTCCATTAATTTGATGATTAAAGTAGGGCTCCTTTTATTTGACATCAATTTAATGAAACGGTTAAAATACCGTTTTCACTAAATTTTTATTAAATTTAAATTTAATGAAAGATTTGAGTCTGAATTCAAATAGTCTTAGCCCATTTAATACAATAGTTCTATAATTGTAAATTTTTATCAAAATATTAAAATATTAAAATACAACCATACTGTATCAATGGAGTAAATTTTTACTAGCGTCTTAAGATTTTTTCCGATTCTATATAGTGGCAAAGGTCGAGGGTAGGGGAGCGGCCAATAATATGTGGCTCAAATTTCATTGTATAAGGTTCCAATTTGTAATCATCGGTTCAATTTGATTAATTTATCCATATAATTTTAAAAAATAAAGGGTATATTTGGTTTGGCGAGTGATTTTGGAAATTTATTTAAAAAAAATTGTTTGTTTTGTAATTTGTTCAAAACAATTTCTAAAATTACTTTATCTCTCTTACACATCAATCAATCACTTTTTTTCTTTCTTCTCATTCTGAATCACTTTTTCTCACACAGACATCTACTCAATTATAACAAAATATCAAATCATTCTAAACTCCCAAACTCCAAAACTACTTTCAAAATATACAACCAAAAAAATTTCTAAACTCTCTCTCTAAAATAATTTTTAAAAATTACTCTTTCAAAATCAAACCAAACGTATCCAAAGATTCTCGAAATAGGGTATGTGATAAGTTCTATGGGAACAGGCTATTTTAGTAACTTTTTGGCTTTTTACGAAAAGATGTGCAGAAAAGTAGAGAGGTGATGTGACTAGTTTTAGTTGACTTTTTGACTTTTTGGCTAAAATAGTCAGTCCCCAAACGAGGCCTAAGAGAAGGCTTTTTAATTCACTTTGTAGACGAAGACAAGCCTAAGCTTAACTTTAGAACAAAATTCATTTTGTAGACGAAGACAAGCCTAAGCTTGACTGTAGAACAAAATTTGTGACTTTGTCCTTGGGTAGAGTAGCTCCCAAACTCTCAGTAAGATTGTTGTGCATGTTGTTAAGTATTGTAAAGCACGTAGTCTTTCTTAGCTATAAGTAATTATTAGGCCTCTTTGGAACATTATGTGACAATATTTACATAGTATTTTAAATTCGTCATGTCGTGTATAATTTTATATGTGGGACATGAAAGTATACTTCTGTTAAACAGTCGAGAGATAAGAATGACTCACCTAACGTTTATTATAATTTCCTTATTTACAGAGAATATCTCGTATGTAACATCCATTACGTATATAACACTACTTGATATTCCAAGACTATACAATAATTTCCCCAAACCTAAGCCTAATAAGCTTCCATCTATAGGAGAAGGTAAATGGTACATGCCACATTATAATTGGTCTTATCTTAGCAGGGGCTCAAGTTTTTTAGGTTTTAGACTACCTATCAAAATGAAACTTAATCTAATATAAATTTATAAAAAGTTGGGACACAATAAAAAATTTTAAAATTTTCTTATGAGATAATAGTTTAACTGACCTAATTGTTGAACTACCTCCCTCCTATATATTTTCCTAATGACCATTTGACTGTTTACTGTCTAAACATGATATTGAAAAGGTTAAGAAAATGGGAGGTACTTGCATTAGAGACACCAAAATGTTTATTTCAGTCATTTGATAAGCTAATAAGAGTCAAAATAGATATTATTTGAGTCATCTATACGAGTGTCAAAACAAAGTTTAAAAGAAAGGAATTGAAAGACATGATGTGGATTATCAGACAATTTAAGTTTTGAAAGACTAACATTAAGAACGGTATTTAAATCATAAATTCAATTTAGAGAAAAAAAGAAACTTTTATTTCATTATCTTTTCTTTTTCTTTCGTAATTTTTTTCACAGATCTAACCTCCAAACACAATTTAAAGAAATAGATTCACAAGACAAAGCATATAATGGATTTTCTTTAAGAGAATTATGTTTAATATTGTTAAGAAATGTCTTATATTTAAGGTACATTCAAAATATTGTAAGAAATCTTTTACAGAGATAGAGGGTCTTGACCAAATGATCTTCTTTTTTTTTTTGGTTACAACGGAAATAAAACAAGGGACTAAGCCCTTTCCATAGAGCGTCCTAGCATATCATCAACAAGCAAGCTTCTAATCTCAGCTGGGGGTTCTTTCACCACCAGGATGTCCTCCGATTGAGCTACTCCAAGTTTGGCAAAAGCATCAGCATACAGATTTGCTTCCTTTCAAACATGGTGGACAGTGCAGTTGCATCCTTTGAGTAAGATTTTCTTATCTTCCACTAGATGCTTGAAAGGGCATTTGTCTCCTACCTCTTCCTGCAGCAGGTGCACCACCTGAGTTGCATCTGTCTCTATGATCACGTCATTTAAACCTTGCTGTAGAACCATTGTCAAACCCTTGTAGACTGCCCACAGCTCTGCCTCTAGATTGGTTCCTCGCTGAAATCTGCCATAATATCCACAAACCCATGCTCCTCTTTCATCTCTAATCAGGCCTCCAAAGCCTCCATCTCCTCCTGATTTTCTGCTGCCATCAGTGTTGAGCTTCAGTTGTCCTGCAGATGGTAATAACCAGGAAATAAGTTGATAAGCTGGTCTCGGAGCTGGTATAGAATTAAGGAAAGCAAGATGGATCTCTCTAAAGTAATCCAAAATGTATTTGACACTCTCTTGGTAACTAGTGGGTTTTCTTTCAAACACATATAGGTTCCTGTTTTTCCAGATTTTCCACAAGGTTACAGTAAAAACTAGATACCAAGGGAGATCAGTATTAAAATGATTTTTTTTTAAACATTACTCATGAACCAATCCATCCAACTTTTCCTTCGCATTTCAAGGAACCAAGGTTTGTGAAAAAAAGCAAGCCAAATTTCTATGGCCTTATAACAACCTCTAAATAGATGTTGGCTGTCTTCAGTCATATTACAACTAGGGCAGTGGTCATCTTGAGTTAAGCCCCTGTGCAGCCTCATTTGATTAGTAAGCAATTTGCCATGTCTCACAATCCACAAGAAACCTTTAAGTTTCTGTGGTAGTCTGAGTTTCCACAACCAACTCCAATCCTCATCATTCTTATTTCTGTGCAAAATAACCTCATAGGCAGAGGAGACAGAAAAAATCCCATTTGGAGCCCCCTTCTACATAGGTAAATCCCTGTGGAGATTATTGGGAGGACTAGATGTCAATATTGCAGTAGCCAAGTGGAGTGAGAAATTGCTATTTATAGATGCCTTATCCCAATGACCATCCTCCCCTATCAATTCTTTCACAGTGTCACAAACTGTGACATTATTCTGAGAGGGAGGAAGAGTACTTGGGACAGCCCTCTCAAAGGAACATTCTCCACACCACTAATCTTTCCAAACATTGACAGTGTTTCCATCACCCACTTTCCATTTCACAGCTCTCCGCAAACAATTTCTGGTGGTCCAAATGCCTCTCCAAACATGGGATGCATTTTGACATTTTTTCCAGTTATGGATGGAAGATTTAGATAGGTATTTCATACGAAGAAGATCACACCATAGACCTTCTTTATTACTGATGAGATTCCATCCTAGTTTAGAGAGCAAAGCAAGGTTTTGATCCCCTTGCTTTCTTGATCCCTAAACCACCATTCTTTTTTATATTACAAACCACGTCCCAATTCACAAGATGCGTTTTGTGTTTTTCCATGGTATCACCCCAGAGAAAGTTCCTGTTCATCTTGTCAATATCATTGCAAACAGATTTAAGAAGAAGCAAAGTTTGCATAGTGTAACTAGGAATAGCAGATGTCACAGATGTGATAAGAGTAGCTCTACCAGCCATGGATAAGGTGGTAGCTTTCCATCCAGACAATCTTTTTTGCATTTTACTCACAATGTCATTGAACAACCCTCTATTAAGCTTACCATGAACCAGGGGCACACCCAAGTATTTCCCTAAATCATGTGTAAGAGGAATCCCACATAGAGTACTCAACTCTCTAGCTCTCCTTCCATCAACATTAGGAGATATAAAGAGCTTAGACTTATGTGTGTTAATTTTCAGGCCAGAGATACAGCAGAACTCATCCATCACCTCTCTGATTGTCTCACAAGTTTTAATATTAGCCTGCTCAAAGAGCATAAGATCATCAGCAAAGAGGAGATGGGTCAAGACTGGCCCTCTTCTAGTAATTTCCACACCTTTCCAACTTTTCTCCTCAGCTTTAAGGCTGATCATATTGGATAGTTTTTCAAGGCAAACAACAAACAGATACGGAGAGAGAGGGTTTCCTTGTCTCAATCCTCTAACAGGTTTAAACTCCTTCAGAGGTTTTCCTTCCCAAAGGATAGCAGTGCTAGTAGAAATAACACAACACATAATGAGTTCAATGAGGTTAGAGTCCAGGTTAAAATCCTCCAGGGTGTGTTTAATAAAGTCCCAATAAATTTTATCATAAGCTTTCTCCAAATCAATTTTTAAAATCATACCCCATTTTTTACCTTTCTTAAGATTCAAAGTATGTAAAATTTCTTAGGACATGATAATGTTATCACAGGTATTTCTACTTGGGATAAAACTACTTTGGTTAGGTCCCACAATCTTATTAAGGAAAGGTCTGAGCCTACTAACAAGAATTTTAGAGATGATTTTGTAAGAAACATTACATAAACTAATAGGCCTAGACTGTTTTATATTCTCATGATTGTTAATCTTAGGGATCAAAGCAACTAAGGTTTTGTTGACATCACTAGAAATGTGGTTAGTTTGAAAGCATTTTTTGACATAAACACAAACAGATTGACCAATAACAGACCAAAATTTATAATAGAAAATAGCTTTGAACCCATCACATCCAGGGGCTTTAAAAGCACTTATGTGCTTCACAGCCCTCCACACCTCCTCATCAGTGATAGCTTTAGTAAGCTCAGTATTATCCTCAAGAGTCAACTTACAAGCCACCAAATTGTTCCAGTGCTCTAGAGAACAGTTGGGGGACTGGTTAAAAAGATTTGTAAAGTAACTAAGAATCAAATCTTTAAGCTGAGCAGGTTGATCCACCTACTCACCACTATCATTTTTAAGCATATCAATCTTTCTTTTTTTATGTTTAGCCAGAGTAGTAAGTTGAAAAAATCTGGTGTTTCTCTCTCCTTGAGTAATCCATTTGGCTGGAGATTTTTGGAACCAAAGAAGCTCCTCTTAATAAAGCACTTTGTTATACTGATCCACAAGATCAATTTCAAGGTTGTGGAGATTATGAGAATAGTTTTGGGCTTGGGATTTTTGAATCCCTTCAATCCTCCCCAACAACCATCTTTTTTTTTTCTGAAAATGTTTCCAAAGACCTCTTTATTCCAAACACTAACATCATGGGCTAGAATTTCAAATTTTTGACTAAGCGAGGAGGCTGGTTTGTCCCAGCTATTACTCACTACAGAGTTAAAGCCCTCATGAGTAATCCAAGCTGCCAAGAATTTAAATGGTTTACAAGAGGGATTGAAATGAGACTTATCTTGAGTGAATACCATAATGAGAGAATGGTCTGAGTACGTACGAGGAAGGTTTCGAACAGATCCATCAGGGAAGGTGGTTCTCCATTCAGTATTACACATTGCTCTATCCAGTCTAACCATTGTGTTGGCCCAGCCTTTTCGGTTATTGCTCCAAGTCAGCCGTGGACCAGTACAACCCAAATCCATGAGGTTGCAATTGTTCAGTCTGTCATTAAATTTCTCACTTCTTCTCTGATCTTGGCTTAGACTTTGACTGTTGGATTGGTATAGGCTTCTTTTTTCACTAGCAGAGGTGAAGTCATTAAAATCATCAGCTACTAGCCAAGGTTCCTTCATAGATTGAGCAATGGCCTCCAGGTGATCCCAAAGCTCATCCCTCTTCCTGGCATTAAGACTTGCATAGACAGCTGAAAGTAACCAGTCTTAATAGTCTTGTTTAGAGATGATAGCTGTGATTTGTTGTGAACTAGCCTCAATAACTCACACATTTACCACATTGGGATTTCAGATCATCCAAATACCTCCACTTCGGCCAACTGGGTCAACATGAGCTGAAGCAATAAACCCCATACAGTTGAAGAATATCCCCATAGTTGTAAGCTCCACTTTGGTTTCCATAAGCACAATAATTTCAAGTTTATGGATTTGGACTAACTCTCTCAGAGTTCGTTTGAATTTCTTGTTACCTGCCCCCTTACAATTCCAAATAAGTAGATCCATGGATGGTATAAACTGAGAGGGTAACGGGTTTTGATCATGAAGCTTCAGATAGCCCCTGATGGCTTAGAAGTTTGCATCCATCGACTTGAGTGGAGACATTGAGAGGTAGTGGCGCTCCTGGCTTGCATCCACTTGCCTCTATGGGAAGATTCTCAACTTTGTTCCTTCGTTCCACCATTCAGAGGTGATGAGGTGAAACACTTCTTTGCCTAGTGTTAAGCACATTAACACTCTGTCTTGGATCATCTTGTGCACCTTCGTGGGGTAGTTCTCTCCTGTCTCTTCCATGTTTATCTGTGGGTTCTCTTACTCTGGGTTCAGTGGTATGCACTACAGCTTGATTGAAATGGGAAGAAGGTAATGGGCCTGTGATCAGATTGAGAGCTTGGTTGCCCTCTACAACTTGCAAGGGAATTGATGTATGCCCTGAAAAGTTCTGGGGGATTGAAGTCTCACATATCCTTAGCTTTGTCTCTTGATTTGTAATCTCCATATCAGTATCCTTTTCCTTCCCCAGTTTAATCTCTTCCAGCTTTTTAGCTTTAGTCATAGTAGAGTGGTTGGACTCAGTCTTCCTCTCATATGGTCGTGACTTGTATTTGAATCCCCCTTCTATTTGGGTTTTTCCTCTTCGGCCCATGTCATTCCCCACTTGGGCTTTATTGCCTTTGGGATACTCTCCCTCATCTTGTAGTATTTCAAACCTATTCCTTTGTTGAGTTTTATCTCTTCTTGGGTGTGGGCTTTTGGGGTTTCTAGCAAACTTGGAAACTGTCATCCATGGCCCAAATTGGGATGGGCGGGGATCAAGGTTTGGTGAGGCCTGTAGTTGTTCTTCATGCCCAATAGCAGGTGGTCCCTGTGATGATGCCTCCGGCATGATTCCAGTAATGCAACTATCTCTTAGGTGACCTACCCTGCCACAGGAAAAGCAGAATAAGTGCAAATGTTCATATTCAACATGGTTAATGTATTTAACTATTACAAAAATAAGGACAAAGATACTCGTTCATAATCATCTTCTTTTTAAGAAGTTATTATGTGCTCATAGAACATTATAAAGTATTGCCTGTTAGAACCCCACAAAGGTGTATGTGTGTAAATTAAATAAACAATAAAATAAAATAATTCAGAAAATAATTATATAAATTATTTTCCAAATTAAATGCTTACAGAAAATAATGTCGAGGCGTGTGTTGGATACAATCTTCTTAAAGTAGATTTCGCTCTCGCTCCGGTGCTTCGAGTTAAAATAGCGTCTACTTCCCCAGGATGCAATGACTAATACTTGATTTTACAACACTATAAAATAAAGTTTTGCAAACCAAAAAATGTTGTAACTCTTTCTCTTTATTTTCCTAAAAATAAATGCAGAAAGAATACAGAGAAACATAGAGAGGAATGACGAATTTATGATAGAAAAATCTAATCAAATGAATTGTTGGAAGCAGCCTTTATATGGGTAGATTGGTGTCTTTTCTGAACAGGTATAAAACTTGTTCGGATAGATTAGAAAGGCACCAACAGATTTGAATCTGTTTGGACTATTTGAACTCAGATAGATTTGTTTGGACTGTTTTGAACAGATACAGATCTGTCCGGTTTTGGAATGAACAGGTATGAACCTGTTCGGGTTAGGAACTATTTGGGTGGAAAAAATCTGGACCAAATTTCTTTTGAATTTTGAAAACAAAATTTAAAAAATAAAGAAATAAATAAAATACAAAAGTTTTTGGCCCAAAAAGATAAGTATTGGGCTGGACAATCCCAATCCAACCTCACACCCAGGCCAGCCCGCCCAGACGGAAAGTGGCGGCGTACGCGTGTGGTTTTAATTTTAGGTCCAATAGGTCTAGCCCACTATACTCATAACCTCACCCTTCCACAAACTTGGATACCCTTTGGGGCCCATCCTAAGTATCCAATGCTAAGGTTTATAAACCCAAATAATTCCTCAAGTCTTTCCAATGTGGGACAAGCACATTTACAAGCACATTTCACAAATATGTAGGAAACCCACCAAAAACTAGTTCCATGAACCCGAAAACGCGCGTTGAATTCTCATTCATCTAGAAATGGTTTTGAGCAACCAAATATATGAATTTACTCACTACACGGCATTAAACATGAATCCATTTAGAAACATTAAAAATAAAGCTTGCGTCCCACTTTAATTAATGCTCAAAGTTAGCAAAAAATAAGGTAATATAAAAGTCATTTTCCAACAATCCCCCACATTTGTGATAATACATAAATTAACACAAATAACATGACTCATTTTCGAACAAGTGTCACTATCATAATTACTAACTCATTTTTGTTTCTCCACTAACTTTGTCTAAGACAAAAATCGAATTAAACAAAAGATAATTAAATTATCTCTTCAAAACGACGAGTGAAACTCTCACCTGAGTAACTATTTACTCTTTCTTTTATGGTTAATGTTTAGTGTGACAAACATCTATGTATCCCTAACATAATTGAATACTCACTAAAACATATAAACCAATTCTATTTCACAATAATTGATAACAACTTATATCACAATACTCAAAGCTACTTTAAAAATAACTTTCAAATTGATTATTAACAAAATAATAACCAATGCAAAAGAATGGAACTACACTACTATTTAAACTATCATGTTTAAATTTCTCTGGTGTTAATAATTGTTTTGACAGTAGAAAAGAAAAAAAAATCTACTATCACAATCAAGTGGAAAATTATTTGCACATGAAATATATTTTTCCATATAATGATATCCAATGGTAGTAGCATGAAGGTTATAAACACCATCCCAAAAAAGAAAAATGGGAATTTATTCTTATGTCAAGAAAGTCCCAAGTGTTTTTCAACACCTTAAAAAATAATTTACTAGACTGATGTCCATTTATAATGCACCATATATCAAATTGATATATAAATAATATCAATTAATGGCATCATACCACAAACAATTATAAAATAATGATGCTATTAATTGTCAACTCTACAACATATGTAGGCATGGACACAAATAACAAGTCATAATCAATTTAATTTTGTATTTTGATTAAATTAGAAAGCGAAACATATAATCACAATTAGCAATATATATACAGATAGGAAACATATACCAGAAACTTAACTGAAAATATATCCACATTTGTGAAAACAATAAAACTGAAAAATATGTTAAAACAACAGAAGCATAATAGAAGAAAAATAGAGATTGTCAACTTCACCACTTTTACTCTTATTGCAGCGTGTTTTTTTTTTTTTAATGGCTGTTGTAACTTCCTTCTACATTACAAAACTCTTGTACCAGGGAAAAGCTTTCATCAGAGGCAAGTCTATGAAAGAATCACGTTAAAGCATAGGCCACATATACATACTAAATGTATTACACAGATGAAAATTTGGCAACGAATAAACTTTACTCAAGAAAAATATACAAATTCTATCAAAACAAATCTGGTTATAAGCATCAGCCTGAAATTTTTCTTAAAGAACTAGGTAGATAAAACAATAGCATTTTTCTGTTTCTAGAACAGTTACAAACTGCCTTTAACAAAAAAAATATATCACAAAAGTCACAACTCTTGAAAACCATAAAACAGTTATTATAATTTGAAAATTGTGATTGGTTGTTAAACAAAATTTTAAGTCTAAAAAAAAAAACTTACCAGTATTCAAAGAACTGAGATCTGTCTCATCATAATACACACATAAATAATCTTAAGACAGATTCCATCCTGTTTATGGTTTTTGGGAAAATATAGTTTTGTGTATCAGGAACTATTTTTAAACAGATTTATCATGGTTAAAACAGTTTCTGTTATAACTTATAAGTAGTTTGAATTTATCAGAAACCAATTTACATCTTTTCTATTATAATATGTTTCAATTTATATTGGGAGTCAATCGGTATGTTCTGGAACTTCACTTGTTAATTCAAAAATTGGTATTTTTGTAGGTGTGTCATTTTGAAGGGTCACAATCTTTCCGAAGAGTCACATAGAAGTCTATAAATTCTATCTCCCTCACTTTAATTTGCATAGAGAGTTGTAATTTTCTTCTTCACTTTGTATTTATTCTTTATATTTTTTGAGTCTAATTTTCTTATAAAGAGATTACATGTACAGCGAAGTTCGCTAGGCTTGCAATAGTAGTGCTGTTAGTGCAAGATATTGATCATTGTATCTTGGAAGATAGACGTCCATTGAATCCTAAGCACCGGTGGGAGGACCAATCTGTCTTAAGGAAAGAGTGTCACACACTCAATTCGATCAAGTTTTATCTTTTTATGTACTGTAAATTTTGTTACGTTATTTTGTCAATTTATTTCAGTTTTGGTTTTGTTCAAAAACCGTTTACATATTTTTTAAATTATATATTTCAAATAGTTTGGTATTATTTTTCCAACATTGCCTCTGATAGATTGTGATAGGAAGAGATAATGAGACTCACAATTTCTATGTTAAGAATTAACAAGGACAAGGGAAACATAATATTTTGTGAGTGATTTGAAACATAAATAATGTGGTGCCCATGAACGCCGAATAGTTTTTCCGTAGTAGTGAGGCCCAAATACTATCATCAAGCCAGCTTTATGTTGTGGCCCACTTTTTTGTCTCTAATTTTGAGATATGTGTTGTGGGAATATTTTTGTTTTGGATATTGTAATTGACTATCGGATAGTGCCCTAGTGGAGAAAGCATTATTTTCTATAAATGTGACTTAGATTCGATTTTTGGGAAGGGCAAATTCTGCTACTTTGCAGTTAGCTCTTTTTGGAGACCTCACTTATACTCCCTTCAAAATTTGGACTTGTCTGTGGCTTGTAGTTAAACTCCAATGATGCCTTAATGGTGGGTTAATTCTTTTACGATGGGTTAAATCAGACTAGCAACCAACTACACCGAGATCTGGACCAATAGATGCAGTGATAATTTATCAGAACATTCTTTTTTTTTATGTCAAAAAAAATATATATATTGTAATTGAGTTTGTTCAGCAACATACAAGGCATTTCTAGCCTCTATGTTAAAAAAAACATATGGACCACCACTCTCCCAACCTACCTCGCCTCCCTCCCTTCACCCTCCTTGTATGCTTGCTGTACATAAGAATAATGTTATACATAAACAGATTATTCATAAGATTTTTTAACATTAGGCACAAAAGTAATAGCATCCTTATTAATACATAAAGACTTGTGACTTTGTGCCTGATGATACGGAAATCAAGTGCAATAATTTTTGTCATTTGTTTTTTGTGTGTAAATAGAATCTTTAAAACACTCACAATTGTGTACCATAATTTAAAAATGTACCACTTATATAATAATTCTGGATAGAATTTGCATAAAAATTCTACTATCCTAGACACATACTGTTGTCAAATGTGTTGGACAATGAATACTCTACCACATCATTAAAATGAGGTTGTGATAGTAATATTGTAAGGTGGATTATTTATTGATTTATTGTTCAAAAAAAAAAAAAAAAACTTAAGAAATCTCTCCCATTGGTTCATGTCTTTGGCCAAAGAAATTGAAATATTTTGGTCTACTGGGTCATGCTCATTCTCTAATCGTGCTTAGCTCTACTAGTCATTCTCATCCTTTGCTCATGCTCAATTTTGTTGGTCGCACTCATCTCAGCTCCACTTGACCACCCAAGCCGAGTTACGGTCAAGTGGATATATATCTCCATCAGAAATCAACTGATCAAAGAGTGAAAAGACCTCACAATGGTTTTTCTACTTTTTCTTGGATAGAAAGTAGCATTAAATTTCTCAAAATAGTTCCATGAGATGTACAGGTTTGTTAATTGTTTGGCATGTATGGTCCCAAAAAAAAGTGTTTCGGATGTGAGGTTCATGTTTTGAGCCACAATCCTTTTTAGCAATAAATTTTGCCTGGCACAATAACAGTGAAATTTCTCTATTCATTTCATAAGCTTAACAAAGATTTCTTAGTTCTGGTAGTGGAGAGATTTTCCTCTGCAATAGTGACAAAAAATTTCTCAATTCATTTAAGGTTAAAGAATTTATGAGTAGAGAAATTCCTCTCTTATCAACAAAGAGATTTCTCTCTTTTGGTAGTCGTAACAGCAGCGATAATAGGATACTAGAAATATAACTATATACCTACTATTTCAATCGTAAAATGAGCCTTGTTAAGGATATTAGGTGTGAAATCGATGAAGTAAGGACCTATCATCACATATTTCTATATTGAACAATCTCTAGCCGAAGCTCATTTTTTTCGCTTTTATTTTTTCATCTTATAAAATCATTATTATAACCTCATTTTAATTGGTGAGGGTCATCCATTATCCAAATCGTACTTTAGTCATCGCGTACGCGAGCAATCCCAATCTAGAATATATATATATATGAAAAATAGGGTTCGTTTGGAAAGAATTTTTTTAATTTGACTTCTTAGTTTTTTAGCCTATTTTAGGAAGTAGGTTAAAAGTCGACTTTTTGATTTTTTTTTAATTTAAAAAAGTGCAAAAAAGTAAATAAATAATGTGATAAAAAAAAAGCCAAAAAGTCAAGAAGTTGGTTTTTAACCATGTTGCCAAAACTTGGCTAAATTAGTTTCGTTTGGGAAAAACTGATTGATTTTTTTTTGACTTTTTTGTGAGAGAAAGTGAAATGATTATAGTTTGGATGTGAAATTTTATCTTATTAACTTATTTAGTCTATTTTTTTTTTTTTTTTTTAATCCCAACTTAACCTTAACTCACTTGCCAAACGGTAGCATAATTTGAGAGCATTATTGCGGCATGTGTAAGAGATACTCCCGATCAATGATATTGCACTAAAATAAAATGGATGAGGCTAGTCTGGTCTCTCACTCAACCAACCAAGATAAGTCAGGTCGACTCTAACCATTTTGTGTGTTTTGATGCTGAGTGTTATGTCAACGTACTGAGTTTGTACCTAACATTTAAATTTTTTTTATTGTTTTAAAATTGGAAATGGTAATCATCTTTCTTAGTTATGACTTTCAAAGAAAAATTTTCAGTTATAATAATGGGGAGAGAGGGGGGTTGAACTTGCATGTGTGTTGAGTTAAGGAAGGTTGGAAAAGAGAAAAGGAGAGTAAAAACAGAATTGAATAGTAAGCCCAAAAAGAGAATGGCAACAGAAGATGGCATTAAGTGAAAAGAGAGTGAAAGTTAAAGGCAAAGAGAAATAAATAAACAAATAGTACTTAAAAATAAATAGGTTGTGAAGAAAATCAACAAAGACGAAAGAGGGGAGAGAGAGAGAGAGATAGGGGCCAAAGGGGGTGAGTGAATTAAATTTGGTATTTATAATCTGACGTAATAGGGCCTCATTATTCTCAACTGTCTCAATTACTATTGCATTTATTTGTTTTTAATGGTCTCGCAATCTACTATTGCCCCTTTTCTTTAAAAAAAAAACTTTCATTTATTTATTTTTCAATGCTCGAACCATCCAACCCAACCCACATCACTCTCGCTTAAAAAAAAAAAACAAAAAAAAAAAAAGAAGAAAAGAAAAAAAAGCCCACTTCACTCTCTCCCATCATCTTTAGGATTAATGACACTAAAATTACATTAAAAAAATTACACTAAAATTTTCTCAGCTATTGGTGAATATCATTCTGTCTATTTATCTATAAACTCATACATATTGACTTTCTCAATTATGAAAATCATACAAATATACTCATTTTAGAGATGGTCTAAGCGAGTTTACAGGAGTAAAAATGATATATTTTTATAAATGAGAAGTTAAAATTGTATTCACTAATAATTGAGGGGTCATAGTGTAAATAACCCCATCTTTAATCTTTCTCACATTTACTTCTCTCTTCTTAACCCTGACTATCCTTTTTTGGCACAAATAACCCTTAAACCATTCACTTTATTGTGTTCGCTAAGCAATTGGTGCATGCAAAATTTAGATTGATTGGGCATCGATAATCAGATGATTGAATTACATATTTAAAGAAAAAAAAAAAACTAATTTCAAAATCATATAAGTTGCATATTTTTTTAATTAAAAAACAAATGTCATTTTATCATATAATTATTAATATTTAATGAGCTTTTTTTTTTTTTTTTTGTTGGTATATATCATCTACTAAACAAGTCTAATGATTCAGATCATAAAAATAGACTCGAGACAAACACACCATAAGACACAAATAAGAGTTACTATGCCAAAAAGCAAGCTCCAATTCTAAGGCACTTGCTAATTAACATAATCTTACCCTAGTTATTAGGGTGATATAAGTATTGATATTAAACTTATTTATTTATTTTTAGAACATCTTTCATTATCATGGAGAGAGCTGGTTTCAAACCCTTGACTGAGCTGGCTATGAAAGAGTGTTTTGTTCTGCAGAGTTTTTATTTTTATTTTTTGCAATATGAGTATAATTGTATTTTTATTTCTTACGTGACATTTGTCATATTAAAAAATTGAATTTTACTTTACTATCCAATGTTTAATCACTTACGTTGGGTTTGGTTTATAAATTTGGATAGAGATTTAGAAAGAGAAAAAGAAAAAATAGGTAAAAAATATATATATAATATAATTATATTTTACCTACACTTCACACCTTTTTTCTTTCTTTTTTCAAATGTATGAACCAAACACAAACTTAGGCCAAGTTTGGCAAGTTTATAAAAAATCAAAAAGCTAAAAAGTTACTCAAAAAGTTAAAAAGTTATCACTATTCATCAAAAGTCAAAAATTACGGCTGCACAACTCCCAATTCTAATTTTTCTCTACACACTAATTTATACAATTTTTTAATACACATTTTTCCATAAAAAGTAAAAAAGTTAACCCAAACATCCATATTTTTTTTTCTCAATTTTTTAGTCCAAAAAGACAAAAAATGTATTTATTTAGACACCCCAAACAACCCCTTAAGGCCCTGTTTGATTCCAGGATATAAAGGGTGGGATTGGATAATACCACCCCCCCCCCCCCAAAATTATATCATATCCCCTTGGTTGGGATATGATTTAAAAAGTCCAATATACCCTTTTTGTCTATCTAACATAATATAATTTAATATATTTTTTGAATTTAATATAATATAATTATTGAATTTAATTTAATATAATATAATTTAATACAAATTTTGAATTTAATATAATATAATATTATTGAATTTAATTTAATATAATATAATTTAATATAAAATTTTGAATTTAATATAATATAATTTAATACAAATTTTGAATATAATATAATATAATTATTGAATTTAATTTAATATTATTGAATTTAATATAATATAATATAATATTATTGAATTTAATTTAATATAAATATTATTGAATTGAATTTAATATAATATAATTTAATACAAATTTTGAATTTAATATAATATAATATAATATAATTTAATATAAATTTTGAATATAATATAATATAATATTATTTAATATAATATAATATAATATTATGAGGGCAATCTTGGAAATTATTTGTTTATATCCCACAATATATTTTGTAAAACAAACATGGATAATATATATTCAATCTTATATATCAAGTCAACAAACATGAATTGGGGGATATATTATCCAATACCTATATCCTATTTATTATATATCCTGACTAAATCTCACATCATATTATATTTTCCATTTTATATCCAGTGAAACAAACAAGGCCTAATAGAACATTAATTTGTAAAATGAATTTATTTGTTTAATATTTTTCTTTATCTATTATTATTGTATTCCATGGAAGGGAAAAAGAGAAGATCCGAGGCTGGCCAGAAAGACAAAAATAAATAAATAAATAAAAAGAAAGAAAGTTTCGAGATTTCGGCGACTTCAACTGATAACATGTTGGTTTTTTGTTTTTGTTTTTGTTTTTATATTTGTTCCTTGTTCAACAATGAATTGCAGCTTCCAGACCAGGTGGTTTCTATCATGCAAAGGCTGACTATAAAAATTATTAATTTATTTCTACCCAAAAAAAAAAAAAAAAAAATTTATGACACCATCATATCTATTGATATTTCACTTTCTTGCAAGTCCTCGCTCAAGCTCCAATCTTAAAAAAAATAAAATAAAATATTGTTTTGTTAATTTTTAAATTTTATTTTTTAAAAATTATTAAAAACTAAGAACTAGTTTGGTAAAAAAAAAATTTAAAAATCAATAACATTTATTACTTTCATATAAATTTTACTTTTCTGAGTGAAAATATTTTTTTAATATTTATTTTCAAAATATTATATTTTTTCAAAAAAAATTTAAAAATCCAACCAAATAAATGTAAATCGTGTTTGTTGGCATTTGATTTTTGCTTACCTTTCTTTTTTTTTTTTTGGCACACCTTTAGTGGGGATGCTGCTATGCGGCAAAACGGGTCTATTTTGGGGTCCATTTTGATAATCCGAACTGTTCATATTTTAGAATATATCAAGTAGAACATATTTACAAAAAAATCAAGTTAATCGGATATCGTTTACTTTGTATTTATCAAGTTAATCAAGTTAATCAAGTTAATCGAACTGTTCATATTTCACTCACATTTGTATTCATTTTAATATTTTAAATCACAATTATTATTTATTTTCGTAGATACAAATATGAGTGGATGAATGGATAAACGATATCCGATTAACTTGATTTTTTGTAGGTATGCTTTACTTGATGTATTTTAAAATGTGAACGGTTCAGATTGTCAAAATGCTCTTGAGGCATCATCCGAAGAGCCAATGTGATTAACAGAAGAATTGTTGTTGGGGCAATTTATCAGACCCGGGTCAGGAGTTAAAAGAGGGCGGGTTGGGTGGGCCAATCCGTAGTTGAAGAAGTGGGTCCAAACTAGCAAATCTTTACTTGCCTTTTCACAGAACTGTTATCATCACAGGTACACCAAATATACTTTTTGTCACAAAGCTCACTCAAACTTTATTGTATTTTAAAATTTATTTTATTTGGATAATAAGTAAAATTTCTGATTATTATTTCTCTATCAGCATCTAACAGTTAATTGACTCACCACTTGCCTAGTAAATGTTGCATGATGTGATTTGACATAGCACCAAAAGTAAGTAACAAAAACGGTGACAATGAGGAGAGAGACAGATAACACAAAATACCCAACATTTTTTTTTTAAATATGAAAATTTGGACAGTTGCAGTTGCAGTTGCAGTTGCAGATACAGATAGCCCATGTACATATTGAAGATGACGTTATTCAAGCTCCACTCTTGTCCTATGCATATTTTTATCCAAAAATTTACGCAATCAAAAATATTTATGGAAAAGTATTTAGAAAATGCAATGTAAATTCAAATTTGCAAAGAATTTGATTCATTTTCTAAATACATTTTTAAATATTTTTAAAGAATGCGTTTAAATTGTAATAAGTTAAAATGAAGTTCAAATAACATAACTTTAAAAAAGAGTAAACTAAAAAATAAAGAGAAATTCTTAGTTCACATAATTTGATCATAAAACTAAATACAATCAACGCATATAATTAGTGAAACCCACTAGCTATGAGAATACCATGTTAAGTTCTATGATCAAATTTTGTACCTATAGAATAGCTAAACAAGGAAAAACAAAAGAGGGTAACATAGCTACTAGTATTGGTAGAATTGGAAACTTTAAAAAAGGGGCTGCATACTTCAGCTCCTCCTCGTCTTCTTGGTGGCGGCGGCGGCGGCGACGGTGGTGGTGGTGGTGGCAGTAGCGGAGTTTTCATGAACGATGTCGAGCAAGACGGAGCTCTTGCACTTGGGGCATCTCGGGTCCTCCTCGGCGAGCATGACATACATGAGGCACCGAGGACAACCCACCAGCAACATGGAAGTTGCTTCGGGGCTATTCGAGTAGCGAATAGCTTCGTCTTGGTTGAGCTCCGATGACACGCACGAGCTTGGTGGTGACGTCGGTGACAACGTCAACGCCGCGGATCGTGTCGGTGATTCCGTTCGTAGGTTGTTAGCCCTCGGAGGCGACAAATTCAACTTCAAGTCGAGCTTGGGTCCGTTCCGGCGACTCATATTTGTCTCTTCCAAGCACCTCCTTTGCACAAACTTTATAACCAAGAAATAAAAAATAAAAATTACTACGATTTTAAATAACTGTATCGGAATATGTTAAAAATAAATAAATAATACTAATATATGTATACATATACCTTGAGGGGGAGAGAATAAGGCTCTTGTAATTCTAAATTTGTTGAAGGGTTGTTAGTATGGAAAAGATCAAGGGTGATGGAGGTGGCTCGGTGGTGGAGGCTAGCGGTGGCAGCGATGACGGCTAAGCCACGGTGGTGATGGTCATGACCACCACTACCAAGATGGTGTTTTTGATGAAGTGGTTGTGGTGGTTGGTTGTGAGCCTCTAAGGCCATTTATATAGGAGGACTCAAAGGAAGAAAAGATGGGTTCTATTTAAAGCTCAATTTAATTAGGAGGGAGAAGGTGGAGGAGGGTATGGAAGAAAAATAGAGAGAGAAAAAAAAAGAAGAGAGAGAGAGAGAGTTGAATTGAATTGGAATTGAATGGGATTGAAGGAGGAGTGGTAGAAGAAGAGAGGGATTGTAAATAATGATATTAATTGTTTGGGAAAAATCCCCAAGTTGGGTTTTGCAGAAAAGGGAAAATTGAAGTAAATATTGCAATTACGCAAAGTGCAGGAAAGCATCCATTCATTGCTTGGAGGGTCGGTGTTATATATGTAGGTATATATCTATATTTTCAAGTACTGTATTAATTTTTTATTATTTATTTATTTATTTATTTTTGAGCTGTATCCCTTTTTGTTTGCCTAATTTTACTAATTTTTTATTTATTTATTTTGATTCTTAAAATTTGTTTTTCTTTTATTTTGATCTTTTAAATTTCAATTTTTTCTTAATTTTCTTCAGAAATTTACATATTTTCAAACTTAAGCTCTGTTTGGAGGCTTAGGTTTGTAGTCAAAACATCAAAAATTTATTATAAATTGTTATACCATTCTTTCTATTTTTTATACGTCTTTTTATAACAAGTTAAAAAACTAACTAAAATAGTCAATTCTTGTTGGTTGAGTTAGGGCCAACATCTTGCCGTGGCGGAGGGTCTGGGTAGAGGCCGAGTCATAGTTGACTTGTAGTGCTTAGTGTTGTATTTTTTAAGAAAATAAAGTTATGCCTTCATCACTACTTATGAGTTTTGGTGAGATGGTAAGTACTTGATCATGATAATTCTCAAACAGGGCCTTAAATAGAAAATGATTCATTAACTGGCTTGTGACATAAACAATATTTTATTATATATAACTCATATCTCTAACACAAACTTGAATCACAATATAATAATATATATTTTTTATATTATGTGACAGTTAACGTGACACTTTCTGTCTAATTTTGAATAAAAATTAGTTTTAAGAGTAAATTGAGAAAAATTTGAAACATGAAAGGTTAAAGTGAAAAAAAAAAAATTAATTAAAGGCCAATGTAGGAAAATGGTCAAACATAAAGGAATCAAGGTGTAATTTATTTATTTTTTATTTTTTATTTATTATATATTTCCTATTTTTTTATAGTTAATTATGAGTTTGACAGAACAATATAAGTGTGTGTGCATTAACACATGAAAAGTCCATATTGCTTTTAAAGCTTAAACCGAATTTCTAACAAATCCAACTACAACCACCACAAATTCTTAATTGATATATATCTTATTTCTGATATACGTCTCTACTAGGCTTCTTTGGCATGTGAAATTAAAGGTTTATAATTAAAAGCCTCATTTATTGGCATCCAAAAGTATGGATTATTTTTTTGAATTGAGTATGCCTTCTCTGATCACATGATCACTGTACTGTTTAGTGCACTGTAGAGAAGATGAAGCTTTTTTATTTGGAACAAGTTTCTCTCTTGCCTAATAATTGAATTGAAGTCTAGCTGAGAGATTGATTTAAACTGTTAATTTTGTAACGCTTGTTAAATAGATTATTTATATAAAAAAATTAAATTAATCGGATATTAACAGTCACATGATTGAAGAATAATGATATCAATAATAAACTGTCTATTTTCGTAAGGTTAAATTTGTTCAATCATGTGGCTATTAATGTTAGATTACTCTAATTTTTTGTATAAATAATCTATCTAATAAATCATTTAAACAGTTTAAATCACTAAAATGCAGTCTCGAGTTCATTCACAACCCTCAACTAGATTGTTAATCTGATTAATGGGCTGGAGGGAAATCTAGTCCTTTTACTATTAGTTGCCCTTCTAAAAATATAATCTCAACGTCACTTAATCAAGGCAACCTTAAGTGATTGGAAATGATGTTATCTATCTATATTGATAAAAATAATGTGATTTTGATATTTTTAACTACAACCAACTAAGACGCGTCCCACATTTATAACGCCTATGCATCATGAGGAGGCCGATATCTCAAGTGACAAACTATTATTGATCAAAACTTAACATAACTATTCTCTTCACACGGTGACAATTTTTTTAAGAAGATATAGTGATATATAGAAGGGAGGCACCGCAGAAAATGATCAAATAATCTTTCTATAGACCCTAGTCTCCATTGTCCTCACTTTCAAGCTTTCTACTATGTTGTGTTCTCACTAAAGCATGCTATCTATACATGAAATTTCATACCCTATAGGCCTCGTTTGGTAAGTAATTTTTTTAGTTAAAAAGTCAAAAAATCTCTAAAAAAATCAAAAAGCCAACAACCTATATTAAAAAGTTAAAAATTTCATTTTCTCTCTACTTTTTGTATATTATTTCGTAAAAAATTAAAAAGTCATCCTAAACCTACTAAATTTCTTTTACATTATATTTTAGTGAAAAAATTAAAAACTACTAAAAAAATCAGCTCCTAAACGAGATCTTAATAGTGATACACTCTTCAAAGGAGGAAGAAAATTGGTACAAGTAAAAAATATTAGTTGAACAAATGCGCACATATAGGAGACAGTGAAATGTCAACACTCAACAAATATGTGCGTGTTGAAAAGCCAGTATTTTGACTCTTGTAAGTAATTTAGGGTGTTCTTCTAGCTTCCCCTAAAGGTTTTTCATTTAGACATATGAGTCATCCTACTGTCAAAATTTGGCACCCCAAATCATTGCCTTAACATATGGTCTGATTATGCTCTCTTTCTCTGATTTTGGCATTAGTATACCCTATAGGATAGGGCACTGTTTAGATATCCCTTTGAAAATAGACAGTCTTTTTATAATTGTGTTAAAGAATATACCAGAGTTTCACATAATAGGATGTGGGACAAATTCTTTGTCTAACATATGTGTCCTATTTTATAATTTTTTTTTTCTTTTTACATTTATCTTTTTTTTCATTATTTTGTATTCTACTTATGTGATTAGTGCTTAGTTTGTCTTGATAAATAAATAAAAAAAAAAAGAAAAAGTTTATTTGTATTCATTACAACAAATTAAGATTTTAGAGATAAAATTTAAGGATAATTTTTTTCTTAGTGATAAAATATTTTAAATGTTAAAAATATCATTATTTCTTTTTTAACAATGAAATTGAATATTTAGTTATAAATTACTTTTTCTTTGGAACCAAAATTTTCATTTAAAAAATTAAACTTTTTTAGCATGAACTTGTTTTGTCTCTAAAAATGTACTTGTTAGTGATATTTTAAAAATTTTGTTAATAAATTTTTTTCTTGACTTTTCGAGATAACTTTTTAGTGTTGACTCTCATATCAACTGAAATTGATCTCCTAATATTTTTTAGGGTGAACTACACTAACAGTTCTTATAGTTTAGAACTTGTGTCATTTTGATCCATGACTTTTCAATTGTGACAAATTTAACCATGAATTTTGAATTTTGTTCCAAATAAGGACAATTAGAGATATCATTGCTCAATTTCAAGGATAAAGTCATCAATTTGATAAAATATAAACTAATTTGACAAAAATAAATGTCAAAAAAATATTTTTGAATTTTTAAAAATTATTTCTACTCACCAAAGATAAAATTATATATAATTGATAAATCTTTTACACATTTATTTATTTATTTTATCAAATTAATTTTTATTATGTGTTTGGATAATAATCATGTAATGAGTGATTGTTTTTATTTTCATTAAATTAGTTTTTATTTTTTCAAAAGTCAACTATAACGACAACTTTGATATCATTATTAAACCAATTCATTAAATTAAAAAGATCAAACTAAAAAATTTCATATATTAAATATATTGATTATACATTAAAAACCACCCATTATATGATCATCATCCAAACATATAATAAAAATTAATTTGATAAAATAAATAAATAAATAAATGTGTAAAAGATTTATCAATTTTTCATAATTTTATCTTTAGTGGGTATAAATAATTTTTAAAAATCCAAAAATATTTTTTTAACATTTATTTTTGTCAAATTAGTTTATATTTTATCAAATTGACGACTTTGCCCATAAAATTTAGCAATGGTATCTTCAATTGTTCTTATTTAAAATAAGATTCAAAATTCAGAATCAAATGTGTCACAATTGAAAAGTTAGAGACGAAAATGACACGAACTCAAAACTATGCGAACTGTTAGTATAATTCACCCTATTTTTTAATAAAATTTTTACTTTTAAAAGTAATAAAGTTCAATCTCTAAAATTTTTATATGTTATCATGATTATTTGATATTTGATCTGATGAGTCATTTGATTTTTTTTTTTTTGGTTAATAAAGACTAGAAGGATGGGACACACTCTCCCCTCCAATTTCACTAAATTAGAAAAATTTTAATATTTTTATTTAATCAACTGATTACTCTGTTCAATTTCACTATCATTTTAAATTCTAAAAAATGTGATGTTATGAAAATTTACCACCTTATACCTTCTTTACGGCATTCTGTTCGTCCTTCATCATACATCACAACCAAAAGCAACAAAAAAATTACAACTGTGATAGGGAGCCCGAAAGCTCCCCCTCTGAATGCCCCGAATCCCTCTTTTTTTTTTTTCGCAGATCAGAAGAAGGAAAAAGAAGGAGGAGGGAGGAGGAGGAGGAGGAGGAGGAGGGAGGAGGGACTGGAGGGGGCCATATCAACCGGGCGGAGGCGAGGCAGAGGCGGGGCCGGAGGCGACGATCGCGGTGCTCGACGATCGGCGGCGGCGAGGCACAGGAGGGGGCCCTTCTCTCCTCTCCTTCTCTCTCTTTCCCCCTCTCTCCTCCTCTCTTCTCTTTCTCTCCCTCTCCCTCTTCGTCTTCTTCTGCTCTGAAAATGGAAGGAAAAAAAAAAATGCCCAAAACGACGTCATTTTGGGCATTCGGGGCATTCGAGCCAACACATTCGAGCCCTGAAGCATTTTTGAAAAAATTATATCAATCAAAACTAACTAAAAGTAGTAACTAACATTTCAAGAATCTTCGGTTCTAGTTTTTAGTCAGACAAGTATTCATCAAATTTTTATTGCCAAGTTTGGGAAGTTTAGAATAAGTGCACTTTTTGACTTTTCTTGTATTATGTGTAGAAAAAGTAGAGAGGAGATGTTGATTGATGTGACCCAAAAAAGATAAAAAGATGAAATAAGTGCACTTATATTGGGTACCCAAACAAGGCCTTATTTATATTTTTAAATCCAAGGGTGATTGTTAAATTATTTCAACTCTTGTGTGTTATTAAAAAAAAAAAAACTAAAAAATCCAATTATGTGTGCGTGCCCCTTGTCTAAATGCATAAGGTTCATATTGATATAATTTTTTTGAGTCATATTTCACTTGGAGAATGTTTGGGTCAAAATGTAACTTTTTAAAATGATTTTTTTTTCCTTCCAAATAGTTTGGTTTGGGAATAGGCTATTTTAATAATATTTTGACTTTTTAGTTAAAATATGAGGTGAAAAAAATTAGTATGTTTGAGATAATTTTTTAGTTTTTTTTAAAAAAAAAAAGAAAATGTAGAGAATAGAAAAAAATAGAATTTGACTTTTTTGGATGACTATTGGACTTTTTAATTTTTTAGTGACTTTTTAACTTCTAACCTTACCACCACCATCACCACCACCGCAACCATCATCCACACCACCTCTCAGTCCACCACTTCCATAACCACCAACACCATTTGTTTTCAAAATTGCAATTAAGCACAAATATTTTTCTAATAAATTATTTTCAGTCAAAACTAATTGAGTTTAAGAAAGTCAAAAAAATAAAAATAAAAAAATACAAGAAATTATGATCATCACTACCATTTTCATCAAAATTGCAAATATGAATGCACAGGATCATACATTGATATTTTAAAATAATTGTTTTTCAACAAAACTTTTAGAGATTTGAATTTTTTAAATGTTATGAAAAAGCACATTGGTGATTGTGAGGGCCCTTAAAAAAATATTTGAATCTCTCTAAGCTACATTAGGTCCCGTTTGTTTAGAGAGTTAGAGGGGGGATTGGGATTGGCACTGAGGTGAGACCCACTAATATTGTGTTTATTTTGAGAGATGGGGAGGGGATTGATAGTGAGTTCCGGATTAGGATGGGCCTCCCCAAGGGGATTCGGATAGGCCTCTAGGACTTGGTATTAGAAAAATAGTCCGGCGGACTAGAAATTTTTTATTTTTATTTTATTTTTTACATGTCGGACATTTTTTTTTGAACATTAATATTTAATTTTTTATATTTTTTGTTATGTAAAAATCATTATTTTATTTGTTTTATTTTTTTTGGAAATTTTTTATTTTATTTTTATTTTTTTTAAATTTTTTACATGTTGGATATTTTTTTTAAAACATTAATGTTTACTTTTTTTGTATTTTTTTTATTATTTTATATTTATTTTATATAAAAATAATTTGACAATTCCTACACTAACAACTATTATCAAAACAAACACAATTTTACTTAATCCCCTCACTACCAATCTCCTCCATTCTATCTCTGAAAACAAACGGGGCCTTAGTTCATTGTACAGTCCACTTCGCTTTAACCGGGCTTGTGATGAGTTTTGTTTTGATAATTTATTTCATTTTTTTTTGTAAAATTTATTATTAAAAAATTATTGGTTCGATGACCATAATTATATTAGTTTATTATCAACAGCAAGTATGACTTAGAAAATAAACTAGCAATTTTTTAAACAATAATATAATAACATTATATAATTATAATTATCAGATCAATCTATTTTTCTTGAAGAATAATCTACACATAAATATTTAAAAAATAAACAAAATAAATCATTAAAATAGGACCGTGAAGGCCCAATGTGCTGGACTACATCATACAATCTATGAATTGAAGAGAATTCAATCATATTTATATATAAAAAAATAATGATAGTTCCCTCTTTAGAGGGGTTTCATAGTCGACTATTAATCTCATGATTATTTTTTCAAAACAAACATAATTTTTTGCGGACGGTGCCCTCACTATTACTAATCCAATATCCCATTCTTCAATTTTAGAAACAAACAAAGCCTTCAGGCAATGCGCGGCTTTGGGACAACGACACGAAACAACTTCTCGATGAGAAAACTGAAGGACTTATATTTCCTTCTGATCAAGAAGGACAAAAATCTAAAAGACAAACTTACCATGTGTGATTGTCAGTTTTTTTTTTTTTTTTTAAATTTTAATGTAATTTTTTTTAATTAATTAATTTATTTTTGTGGTTAAAAGGTTATACCAACATACACGAGATGCCTTGGGCAATAATCGACAGTTTTGTTCAATGAAATTCCGAGTTTGAATTGATATGTCAAGTTTGACATACACAAAATAATTCATCTTTTTATCTTTTTTCATCACATCATCTCTCTATTTTTCTGTATATCTTTTCGTAAAAAGACAAAAAACACACTTATTTAAGTCATTCCAAACAAATAGTAGTAATTTCATTTATTAATCCAATAATATGCGAACTTTGCCTACTCCAAAAAATATATATATATATATATATTCACAACAAACAATTCAAAAAGTTGACACTTTGGTTTCATACCTATTAGTGCATTTTTCTTGTGTTTTAGTTGGGTTTTTTAATTTTTTTAAAATAAAAATACGAATAAAATTTTAAAAAATAATTAACTAAAATAGGTTATTGCAAAACAGCTACAAGTGTAAATATATTAAGCACACAACAAAATACGTGAAAAATGTTTTAGAGCTCTAAAAGACGAGTTCTAAAAGAGTTCTAATTTGCCTTTTTTCCCAATATGATTTATTTTTTGCACTGCCAACTGTATACAACTCTATTTAGAACTCTATACTTAAAGTTCTCTATCATTGCCTATCATACATATACTCTCATATAAGGAAATAGGCCAGTTGAAGAAGCTATCCAATCCATCCATAGTCTCTTCATTTCATGATCTTTCTCAAACAATTAATCACATTGCAAAGTTTTAATCGACATGACACTTATATCAAGTTTCATCACTGTTGTAAGTCATTAATCTTGTTCATTACTGTGGAGTATTGATTTTTGAACTCACAACCAAATAGAACTCCTTGCCGAAATCTAGGGAACTCAGCTGAAGAGCATACAGAAGAATATATTAAGCCAAGCACATGCACACAAGAAGATAAGAAATAACGCGGTGAGTCGTCCACCTAGGGGCATTCCGACAATCAAGTTAGTCAACTTATCTCTCAAAGATATCAACACAAGTACACAATTCATAATCAAAAAACATACCTTAAACCCACGAGAGTGTCTTACTTTTATAGTCAACAGTTTCTATGTCCCCTAGAAGTCTTACGGACTTTATCCTTTACAAGGATATTCCTTATTCAAGACTCCTCATATTTAGATTAAGATCAACTCTCTCAAGAGTCTAACCTTATCCAAATAGAGAGTCTGTCATTATCTAGAACTCTAGTCCCTCATTTGAACATCTCGGATTCAGATGTGGTTTGACCACACTTCGGCCAATCAAAATCACCCATGTGGCACTTTGACTAACCACCTAGGCTACGTGGATAACTCAAAATTATGTCCGCACAATTGCCCCATAGGTTTCATTACCTTAGCAACTTGAGATGATGGAACCTATATCGTCTGATCTTCCAACATGTCAGCTAAACAACATGCTAGAGATACTCTTCCGACCAAGATCATGACTCGTCGGCTTCAAAAAATAAGAATTCAAATGTCCACTTGTCAAAAACCAAGAACTAAGAATCAAGATGATCATTCTTGTCCTTTTAGCCGGATGTTGGCTATCTATTCTTACTAAGTTCCCACAGACGACATCAAATTGTGGGTGTTGGTTTTTGACCTCATAACCAAACAGATCTCCTTGTTGAGATCCAGGGAACTTAGCTGGAGAGCACACGGAAGAATAAATTAAGCCAAGCACTTGCGCATAAAAAAGATAAGAAATACTATGATGGCTTATCCACCCGAAGGCACTTTGACGATCAAGTTAGTCAACTTATCTTTCAAAGATATCAACACAAGTACACAATTAACAATCAAAAAGTATACCTTAGACCCATAGGGGTGCCTTACTTTTATAGTCAGCAGTGTCCGCGTCCTCTAGAAGTCTTACGGACTCTATTCTTTACAAGGATATCACTTATCCAAGACTCTTTATATTTGGATTAAGATCAACTCTCTCAAGAGTCTAACCTTATCCAAACAAAGAGTCTGTCATCATCTAGGACTCTAGTCCCTCATTCGAACATCTCGGATTCAGATGTGATTTGACCACATTTCGGCCAATCAGAATCACCCATGTGGCACTTCAGCTAACCACCTAGGCTATGTGGACAACTCAAAATTATGTCCCCACAATTGCCCCATAGGTTCTATTACCTTGGCAACATGAGGTGATGAAACCTATATCGTCTGATCTTCCAATATGTCAACTAAACAATATGCTAGAGATACTCTTCCGACCAAGATCATGACTCATTGGCTTCAAAAAATAAGAATTCAAATGTCCACTTGTCAAAAACCAATAACTAAGAATCAAAAATCAAGATGATCCTTCTCGTCCTTTTTTCTGGATGTTGGCCATCTATTCTTACTAAGTTCTCACAGACAACACCAAATTGTGGGTGTTGATTTTTGACCTCACAACCAAACAGATCTCCTTACCAAGATCTAGGGAACTTAGCTGGAGAGTACACAGAAGAATAAATTAAGCCAAGCACCTGCGCATAAGAAGATAAGAAATACTGCGATGCCTTGTCTACCCGGAGTGTCACGACCCCAACCCGCCCCTAGTAGGATGGTGCCGTGATGGCCAGTAACCCGAGATTACCGAAGGCCAACTTTCAAGAATCACACACAAACAGAGTATACATAGGGGGCTTACAATTGCGGAAGCAATAACTTAGAGTACAAGTGGTCCATGAGAGCTGTGCATAGATCAAATGAGATGACATATACAATATGGTTTTACAACCAGTCTATAAATAACAAAATACGAATTACATCTTGATCAAAAGGCTTCTCAGCCGACATGTACAAAATACAGGGAATACAAGCCAAGAAGCATGATTTTCAAGATTTGCCGACGTGAAATACAAAGCCGACATAAACACAAAAATGCCGACGTAAAAGAATGAATCAAGCCGACGTAAATACAATCCAAAAACGAGCTTTTGCAAAAACACATCTAGGCGTCGCCGCCGTCCTGCTCATCACCTACATATATATAGAGAGGGTGAGCTTGGATACTCAGTGAATGGTACTAGCAATAAAGGTTTTGCATGAATATAGCCGAAGTCTTTTCAAAACAAAACATGCCAAAACTATACAAATATTAGCTGAGATCCTTTCGAAGCAAATCACATCAGAACTTTACCAAAACAAGAGATGAACCGTATTCATCTATCAAGTCTTACAAGTCTCAAGGGATGCTTACTGACATCGGCAAAACACAAGTCAAGCTTTCCGAACAAACAAATCCACGCGGTAAACCGTCAGTGGCAAAACAAGGATTGCATGATCCGTAATCGATCAGTCAAAGGTACTGCGAAAGTTTATAGTCCTCCAGCACAAGGGACTTGTGTTACTTAAGCCCGTAGCTCTTTTTAACACGATGATCTTGTGTTACTTAGGCCCGTAGCCCGCTTTAACACGATAGTCTTTACAAGAAATGACCGTATCCTTTTATACTTAGTGCTGCGAAAGTTTAGAGTCCTCCAGCCAAGGGACTTTTATACTTAGTGCTGCGAAAGTTTAGAGTCCTCCAGCCAAGGGACTTTTCAAAGATGACATCAAAACAAAGCTTATACTGGATACATCAAAATAGGGCTAATCATTCATGCTTAACAAATACTTTCATCAAAACAAAGCAAAGCAAGATTTATCAAAACAGTATAACATAGCTTTATTAAAAATACCACTCACATAGATCTCTTCGGGTGTAGGCTCAAAGCAAAGATCAAGGACCTACAATCACATAGCAAATACAAATCTCAAAGCAAGCTTTACGTACATGCAAATGATCTCGGCATTCCCACCAAATCAAAGTCAATAACAAAGCAAAACATGCTGGGAGTTAAAACATTGTTTTCTCGTCCCATGCAAACACACTGGGTACCGTCCAGGTCTTGCCGAGGTCCCACACCTCCTCGTCGAGGTGTGATCCTGATGGCCTTATTCAAAAACGAAACCGGGGAAAGCCTGGGTTTTCCCTTGAAGAATGCAAGGAACAAGATCATCAAGAACATCAAGAACATGTATGCTGAAATCATAGCTTGTTTATACAAAATCTGAGGTTTCATGCAAAGAGTTCGAAAATATGGACCTGGGTACCCATACAAGAAGATCATGCAAGAACAAACACAGAAACATGGTTCTTGTTCCAAACTTTCGGATCAAAACGGGACTTCTCTTCAAGAACACATGAATTCCAAAACCAACTTCAAATCGATGCATGGCATGCTAAACGGATTCGATCATGCAATGCAGCTAGATGATCAATAAGAACAGCAAGAGTAGGTCGAGATTCTTACCTCAAAGCTCGAATCCAACGGCTCAAACTCTAGAGGTCACACTTGGAAATTACTTGCTCACTCTAAAACTTCCTCTCCCTCTTCTAGAGTTTCTCTCTCTTCAAGAACAAAGACTTGCAACCAAATGATACAAAATGATATGTTTACAGGCCTGTCGGCTGACTTAGCCTTCAGCTCGGACACGTGGCACCACCGGGTTGGTTTAACTCAAAAAGGTGACTGATTGATAAGACAAGTCTATGACAAAGCGTATGCAGCAAGCTAAGGCAAGACACATCGGCAAGTAATGATATCGGCTAAAGTCAAAGCTCCGGCAACAAGGTAACAAAGACATCGGCTAGAGAGGACGACACTTGACTAAGCTGTGCCACACCTTGGCCTGGGTGTGCCACACCTCGGTCTAGGCCATACCTGCCCAAGGACAAAGATCGCTAAGTGCAAAACAGCTCGGCCTAGATGATACACTCCTCGGCCTTGGTTCTGAACACCTCGGCCCAGGTAGTGACATCTCGGCAAACATGCCCGGGGTGAAGGTGGAGGTCAATCAAGGGGTTCCAAAATAGTTCTAGGTACAAAGGTTCAAAGGTGAACTAAGCTCAAGATGACCTCGGCTACACACCAAGCAAGGAACAAATCATGCAAGCAACACCTTAAGCAACGCAAGACAAAACAAGATAAACAAGATTGGCAATCATAACAAGACAAGATCATACAGGAGTGTATGCAAGCATGACTAAATCAAGGTGAGGGTTGTTACATCCTACCCCCCTTAAAGAAGTTTGGTCCCCAAACTTAGGTTACCTTGTTCCAAGAACAATCCTGGATGTCGAATTCTCATCTCCTCTTCCATTTCCCATGTGGCATCCTTGCCGTAATGCTCTTTCCATCCCACCTTTACCATTGGTATCGACTTGTTCCTCAACTGCCTAACTTGTCTGTCGATAATACACATCGACTTCTCTTCATAGCCTAAATCCTCATTAACTTCAATCCCAAAATGGTCAATCACGTGCAGTGGATCCCGAATGTACTTTCTTAACATCGAAACATGAAACACATTATGAACTTGGCTTAATCCGGGTGGCAAAGCAAGTCTGTAGGCAACGGAGTTAACCTTGTCAAGAATTTCAAATGGTCCAATATAACGAGGTGCTAACTTACCTTTCCTCCAAAATCTGGAAACTCCTTTCATTGGTGAAACTTTCAGGAATACATGATTCCCAACTTCGAATTCTAACTTATTCCTCCTCTGATCGGCGTAGCTCTTTTGTCGGCTCTGGGCAGTTTTAATCCTCTGTTGGATGAGTTTAATCTTCTCTGTTGTTACCTGAATCAATTCGGTACTAAGCAGAGCTCTGTCTCCAACTTCGGTCCAACATATCGGCGATCTGCACTTCCTTCCATACAAAGCTTCATATGGCGCCATGCCAATGCTAGCCTGATAACTGTTGTTGTAAGCGAATTCTACTAAGGGCAAATGCACTCCCCAATTTCCTTGGAAGTCCAATATACAAATTCTAAGCATATCTTCAAGTGTCTGAATTGTTCTCTCTGTTTGCCCATCCGTCTGGGGGTGAAAAGCTGTACTAAATCTCAGTTCGGCTCCGAAAGCCCTCTGCAGACTCTGCCAAAATCTAGAAACAAATTTAGGATCTCGGTCTGACACAATTGACATCGGCACTCCATGAAGTCTAACAATCTCGCTCATGTATGACAAGGCAAGTTGATCGGCGTTGAAGGTAGTCTTAACAGGTAAAAAGTGTGCTGACTTGGTTAATCTATCAACAACAACCCAGATCGAATTCATACCTTTCTGTGTCTTCGGCAAACCAACCACAAAATCCATGGAGATGTGTTCCCATTTCCACTCAGGAATCGGCAAGGGTTGTAGGAGTCCTGCTGGCCTTTGATGTTCTGCTTTCACTTGTTGACAATGCAAACACTGGGACACGAATTCGGCTATTTCTCTTTTCATATTTGGCCACCAAAATGTCTGCTTCACATCTTGATACATCTTAGTGTTCCCTGGATGAACAGCAAACTTGGAGCCGTGAGCTTCCTGCAAGATTCTCTTTTTCAACTCTGGGATGTCGGCCACACATATTCTTCATTCAAACCTAAGCACTTGGTTCTCAATAGTGTACCCTGATCTCGGCTTTGTAACAATCTCATCGGCCATCTTTCTGAAGAATTCATCCTCCATTTGTCTCGTCTTTACCTCATCAACAATAGTCGGCTTCACCGCTATCATGGTCAAACACGCCAAATTTCCATCTGACTTTCTGCTCAAAGCGTCGGCCACGCTGTTAGCTTTGCCTGGGTGATATTGAATTTGCATATCATAGTCTTTCAACAGCTCCAGCCATCTTCTCTGCCTCAAATTCAATTCTTTCTGAGTGAACAGGTATTTTAAACTCTTATGATCTGTAAAAACCTGACAAGAAGCTCCATACAAGTAGTGACGCCAAATCTTTAAAGCAAATACAACGGCTGCTAGTTCCAAATCATGGGTAGGGTAGTTCTTTTCATGTGGCTTCAACTGACGAGATGCATATGCTAGGACTTTACCCTTTTGCATCAATACACAACCCAAACCCTTATGCGATGCATCACTATAGATATGAAACTCTTCATTACCTGATGGAAGTACGAGTACTGGTGCTGTAACTAACCTCGTCTTCAGTTCTTGGAAAGCTGACTCCCGATCTTCAGTCCATTCATATGGTGCTCCTTTCCTAGTCAATTGCGTTAATGGAATTGCAATCCTTGATAAATCCTTCACAAACTTCCGGTAAGAACCTGCCAAACCCAGAAAACTACGAATCTCGGACACATTAGTCGGCCTCGGCCAATTCACTACGGCTTCAATTTTGCTAGGATCAACCGAGATACCTTCTTCATTAATCACATGACCCAAGAATGAAATAGTAGGAAGCCAAAACTCACACTTGTTAAACTTAGCATACAGTTTCCGGTCTCTCAAGATCTGTAAGGCAAATCTCAAATGATTTTCATGTTCAGCTTTACTCTTGGAATAGATCAATATATCATCAATGAAGACAACTACAAACTCATCTAAATATGGCTTGAAGACTCTGTTCATCAAATCCATAAATGCAGCAGGGGCATTGGTCACCCCAAAAGGCATTACTAAAAACTCGTAGTGGCCATATCTTGTCCGAAAAACAGTCTTCTCAATATCTTCGGCTTTAACTTTAAGCTGATGGTAACTCGACCTAAGGTCAATCTTAGAAAAGACTCGTGCTCCTTGTAATTGATCAAGTAAATCATCAATCCTAGGTAATGGGTACTTGTTCTTAATGGTGACTTTGTTGAGTTCTCTGTAATCGATACAAAGATGGAGTGTGCCATCCTTTTTCTTAACAAATAAAACGGGTGCTCCCCATGGTGAAGTGCTTGGCCTAATAAATCCCTTATCCAACAATTCTTGCAATTACAGTTTTAATTCCCTAAGTTCAGCTGGGGCCATTCTGTAAGGTGTTTTGGAGATCGGCTGTGTTCCCGACATGATATCAACAGTAAACTCTATCTCTCTATCGGTTAGGTGGCCAGGCAATTCGTTTGGGAAGACGTCGGGGAATTCATTAACAACTGGGATGTCGGCTAAATTAACATTTCCATTCTGATCGCTCAGTATACTACACAAGTAGCCTCGACACCCTTTCTGAACTAACTTATAGGCCTTAATGGACGAAATCAAGTAAGGTGGGGACACTACCCCTTCACCCTGGAAAATAACCTCGGCTAGGTTTGGGGGTTTCAGGGTGACACTCTTCGAAACACAATTAATTGATGCGTGATTTGCCACTAACCAATCCATTCCCAGTATGACATCAAAATGAGTTATGTCCAAAGGCATTAAATCTACTAACAATTCAACGTTCTCAATCACAACAACACATGCTCTATAAATGGTTGCAACAATCATAGATCTCCCAGATGGAGTAGACACAGATAAAACATAATTGAGGGGCTTTAGTTCTCTATTAATCTTCTCGGCAAACTTAGCAGATACAAACGAATGGGTAGAACCCGAATCAATCAACACATAAGCATCTTGGGAGCAAATTAGGAGTATACCTGACACCACTGTCTCAGCATTCTGAGTGTCTCCTGGTACTAGAGCAAATACTTTGCCCTGCCTCATCTGCCATTTTCCAACATTACCCTTCTGAATGGAACCCGAGGTATTCTCGCCCTTCTTGTTGTTATCAACCTTTGTCTTAGGGCAATCTTTCACATAATGACCCATTTCGCCACATTCATAACAAGCTCCAGACGTCCGACGACAGACCCCGAAATGTTGCTTCCCACAATCCGAACACGTCGGTCTAGCATTACCTTCCTGCCTTAGGTTACCAGCACTGCCCATGTTCGTCTTCTTCTTGGTGCCCGCCTGTGCTCGGCGATTGTCGTAGTTCTGTCTCTTTCGCTGGTTCTCTCTCGGGCTCTGGTATCGATTCAGATTAGCTTCGGCCTAAATGGCTTTGTCCAACACTTCGGCGTAGGTCGGCATATTGTACAAGTTAACCCGGTCTTGAATCGGTCCGCGAAGCCCACTCTCGAACTTCCTAGCCTTCATGTATTCATCGTTGGCCATGTGAGGTGCAAACCTCGCCAATTCAGTGAAAGCGTGGTCGTATTCCGCCACTATTCGGTTGCCTTGCGTCAAAGTCTGAAATTCGGTAGCCTTGCGGTTTCGAACACTTAGGGGAAAGTGTTTGTTGTAGAACAACTCCAGGAATCGGGCCCAGGTCAAATCTGGATTACTTTCTCGAACCATCATCCACCATCTGCGAGTGTCATCATCTAACGTGAATGTTGCCAATGTTACCTTCTGAGTGTCAGTGCTGGGGAAGATCTCGAACAACTTTTCCATTTCTAAAACCCACGCCTTAGCCTTCATCGGCTCTATACCCCCGGAGAATCTCGGCGGTTTCATTTTCTTGAACTCCCTGATCAAAGCTATCGTGCCATCCCCATATAAGGCTGGCTGTGGAGGAACTTGCGGCTCTGGAGGGGGCGGAGGCGGAACTACATTTCGGCCGTTGGTCTGCTCGGCCTGAGTCGACGTAGCACTGGCGTACTGTTGTCTTGTTTGCCTCAACTCGTGGGCCAAACCTTCAACTAATCTTTCCAGTCTGTCCAATCTGTCTTCGGGCTGATCTCGGCCAATTGGAGGTCTACCTCTCCTCATGATGCTATGAGTATGCAAAGTGTGACTTTAAAGCAAATAAGTAAATAACCACATAGGCAAGTAACAAATAGGCATGTCAAGACAATGCACACCTTGTTCAAATAACAAGTACTATGATGCAATCCTAACATCTTTCTGAGGGAAATCCTATGCTCTTTAGGACTCAAAGTGTGTGAATAACGTATACTGAGGAACTTGTGCTCTGATACCATTCTGTCACGACCCCAACCCGCACCTAGTAGGATGGTGCCGTGATGGCCAGTAACCCGAGATTACCGAAGGCCAACTTTCAAGAATCACACACAAACAGAGTATACATAGGGGGCTTACAATTGCGGAAGCAATAACTTAGAGTACAAGTGGTCCATGGGAGCTGTGCATAGATCAAATGAGATGGCATATACAATATGGTTTTACAACTAGTCTATAAATAACAAAATACGAATTACATCTTGATCAAAAGGCTTCTCAGCCGACATGTACAAAATACAGGGAATACAAGCCAAGAAGCATGATTTTCAAGATTTGCCGACGTGAAATACAAAGCCGACATAAACACAAAATTGCCGACGTAAAAGTATGAATCAAGCCGACGTAAACACAATCCAAAAATGAACTTTTGCAAAAACACATCTAGGCGTCCCCGCCGTCCTGCTCATCACCTACATATATATAGAGAGGGTGAGCTTGGATACTCAGTGAATGGTACTAGCAATAAAGGTTTTGCATGAATATAGCCGAAGTCTTTTCAAAACAAAACATGCCAAAACCATACAAATATTAGCCGAGATCCTTTCGAAGCAAATCACATCAGAACTTTACCAAAACAAGAGATGAACCGTATTCATCTATCAAGTCTTACAAGTCTCAAGGGATGCTTACTGACATTGGCAAAACACAAGTCAAGCTTTCCGAACAAACAAATCCACGCGATAAACCGTCAGTGGCAAAACAAGGATTGCATGATCCGTAATCGATCAGTCAAAGGTATTGCGAAAGTTTATAGTCCTCCAGCACAAGGGACTTGTGTTACTTAAGCCCGTAGCTCTTTTTAACACGATGATCTTGTGTTACTTAGGCCCGTAGCCCGCTTTAACACGATAGTCTTTACAAGAAAGGACCGTATCCTTTTATACTTAGTGCTGCGAAAGTTTAGAGTCCTCCAGCCAAGGGACTTTTATACTTAGTGCTGCGAAAGTTTAGAGTCCTCCAGTCAAGGGACTTTTATACTTAGTGCTGCGAAAGTTTAGAGTCCTCCAGCCAAGGGACTTTTATACTTAGTGCTGCGAAAGTTTAGAGTCCTCCAGCCAAGTGACTTTTCAAAGATGACATCAAAACAAAACTTATACTGGATACATCAAAATAGGGCTAATCATTCATGCTTAACAAATACTTTCATCAAAACAAAGCAAAGCAAGATTTATCAAAACAGTATAACATAGCTTTATTAAAAATACCACTCACATAGATCTCTTCGGGTGTAAGCTCAAAGCAAAGATCAAGGACCTACAATCACATAGCAAATACAAATCTCAAAGCAAGCTTTACGTGCATGCAAATGATCTCGGCATTCCCACCAAATCAAAGTCAATAACAAAGCAAAACATGCTGGGAGTTAAAACATTGTTTTCTCGTCCCATGCAAACACACTGGGTACCGTCCAGGTCTTGCCGAGGTCCCACACCTCCTCGCCGAGGTGTGATCCTGATGGCCTTATTTAAAAACGAAACCGGGGAAAGCCTGGGTTTTCCCTTGAAGAATGCAAGGAACAAGATCATCAAGAACATCAAGAACATGTATGCTGAAATCATAGCTTGTTTATACAAAATCTGAGGTTTCATGCAAAGAGTTCGAAAATATGGACCTGGGTACCCATACAAGAAGATCATGCAAGAACAAACACAGAAACATGGTTCTTGTTCCAAACTTTCGGATCAAAACGGGACTTCTCTTCAAGAACACATGAATACTATTTTCTCTTCCAAAACCAACTTCAAATCGATGCATGGCATGCTAAACGGATTCGATCATGCAATGCAGCTAGATGATCAATAAGAACAGCAAGAGTAGGTCGAGATTCTTACCTCAAAGCTCGAATCCAACGGCTCAAACTCTAGAGGTCACACTTGGAAATTACTTGCTCACTCTAAAACTTCCTCTCCCTCTTCTAGAGTTTCTCTCTCTTCAAGAACAAAGACTTGCAACCAAATGATACAAAATGATATGTTTACAGGCCTGTCGGCTGACTTAGCCTTCAGCTCGGACACGTGGCACCACCGGGTTGGTTTAACTCAAAAAGGTGACTGATTGATAAGACAAGTCTATGACAAAGCGTATGCAGCAAGCTAAGGCAAGACACATCGGCAAGTAATGATATCGGCTAAAGTCAAAGCTCCGGCAACAGGGTAACAAAGACATCGGCTAGAGAGGATGACACTTGACTAAGCTGTGCCACACCTTAGCCTGGGTGTGCCACACCTCAGTCTAGGCCATACCTGCCCAAGGACAAAGATCGCTAAGTGCAAAACATCTCGGCCTAGATGATACACTCCTCGGCCTTGGTTCTGAACACCTCGGCCCAGGTAGTGACATCTCGGCAAACATGCCCGGGGTGAAGGTGAAGGTCAATCAAGGGGTTCCAAAATAGTTCTAGGTACAAAGGTTCAAAGGTGAACTAAGCTCAAGATGACCTCGGCTACACACCAAGCAAGGAACAAATCATGCAAGCAACACCTTAAGCAAAGCAAGACAAAACAAGATAAACAAGATTGGCAATCATAACAAGACAAGATCATACAGGAGTGTATGCAAGCATGACTAAATCAAGGTGAGGGTTGTTACACGGAGGCACTTCGACGATCAACTTAGTCAACTTATCTTTCAAAGATATTAACACAAGTACACAATTCACAATCAAAAAGCATACTTTAGACCCACAGGGGTGCCTTACTTTTGTAGTTAGCAGTGTCCGCGTCCTCTAGAAGTCTTACGAACTCTATCCTTTTCAAGGATATCACTTATCCGAGACTCTTCTTATTTGGATTAAGATCAACTCTCTCAAGAGTCTAACCTTACCCAAATAGAGAGCTTGCCATCATCTAGGACTCTAGTCCCTCATTCGAACATTTCGGATTCAGATGTGGTTTGACCACACCTCGGCCAATTAGAATCACCGACGTAGCATTTTGGCTAACTATCTAGACCACGTGGACAACTCATAATTTGACGTCATCTGTTGAAACTTAGTTGGAATAGATGGCCATTATCGTGCAAGATCAGTGTGTCAGAGACAAAGAGTTTAGTGAAGATGGAGAACGCTTCGACATTAACGGATTAAAGACCTTTCTGGAAGGGATGAATGCAAAGATAGAGGGCATGAGCGCTCCAGAGAAAATGAAGACGACCTTTAAGTATGGAAGGATCGAGTTAGGTAAGTAGACCCTAGATAGAATAACTCGGCCTAGGTGAGCAGATCCTAGATGAACGACCTCACCCTAGATGAGTAAGTCCTAAAAGACAAGATCTCGGCCTAGATGAGTAGGTTCCAGAAGAGAAAAACTCAACCTAAGTAAGCAGATCCCAGATCCCAAAAAACAAGAACTATCGGCCTAGATAAGTAGGTCCGAGAAGAAAAGAGCTCAACCTAAGTAAGAAGATCCTAGATCTCAGAAGACAAGATCTCGGTCTAAATGAGTAGGTCCCAGAAAACAAGAGCACAGCCTAAGTGAGCAGATCCCAGATCCTATAAGATAAGATCTCGACCTAGATGAGTATATCCTAGAAGAGAATTGCTCAACCTAAGTGAGCAGATCCTAGATCCAAAAAGATAAGATCTCGGCCTAGATGAGTAGGTCTAAGAAGACAAGAGTTCAACCTAAGTGAGCAGATCCCATAATCTAGAAGACAAGATCTCGGCCTAGATGAGTCGATCCCAAAAGAGAAAAGCTCAATCTAGGTGAGCAGATCCCAGATCTAGAAGACAAGATCTAGGCCTAGATGAGTAGGTCCGAGAAGACAAGAGTTTAATCTAAGTGTGTAGATTTAAGAGGAAAAGACCTCAACCTAGGTTGGCAGATTCGATATGAAAAGAGTTTAACCTAGGTGAACAATTTTGAAAACATTAGAACTTATCGGAAGCAAACAGAGTTAAGATAAAACAAAGCCTACCCGAGATTAGAAAATTGTCGAGACCTTGGAATGTGTCTTAATGAAATTTTGAGCTTGGCTCTAATGATGTCGATAGCTGAAGTTAAGAATAAATTGAAATGAATGATCATTGAAATGCAATCGAATGAATGACCCTTGAGTAAGGAACGACCCCTAAGCGAGTTAATTTAGGCTTGCTAAGAAGGTAGAGCTGAAAATAAGTTAAAGTGATGTTCCAACGAGGAACTATGCGTTTAACTTAGGCTTGTCGGGAAGACAGAGCTGAACTAAGTTAAAAAGATGTTTAAAAAAGAAACAAGGCAAAACCAGCCATGATTTGGCTAGTTTGTACGAAAAACCGAGGTAGGTAGTACTCTCAGTGCACTAAAATTAAGCCTTAAGTGTTTTATTTAGGCGAGCTAAACACAATGACGTCGGTCATGGATGTCTAAGTCAAACTTAGGCAAGATTGAGCTACTATGTCCTTAATGTGAACCTAAGTTATAACTTACATTCACATTAGGGGGCAGAGAGTAGAGGCAAGTTAATGAAGACTGAGTCAGTGATTTGAAAGTGATACTTTGTGAAATTTTCAAACAAATTTGGTGAGATAAAGGTATCCGAGATAACACTTGTGCCCGAGATGACATGATCCGAGATGATGGTTTTATCCGAGATGTTGACTTGCTCTTTATATTGATCTCGGACGGAGTCTTGGCCTTATTGATAGGCCTTGGCGTTTTCTCCTTGGTTAGTACCTCTGTTAGTTTCTTCTCAACTTCGACAGTTTTCTTTTTAGCGGCCTTAGTAATGGCCTCGGCTTTTCATGCCTTGGCTTTGGTAGCAATAACTTGGTCTTTTTGCTTCATATGCTTCTCTTCCAAGGTTTTGAGTTGTTAGAGGCATGAGTATATTGGATTGACTATAAAGAGATAAAGTGGATTGCACAATTATGACATCAGGGATGCCAGTAAGAAGGTATTCTACGATAAGAGTTGGAGAGACATGTCGTCCTTGGTTATGGCGATGGCTACTCTTTAGTATACAGCAGATAGAGCGATTAGAGGATTGTCATGGTCGTAGGATTGGAGCTTAAGACCTTAGTGTTTTCTACTCTTGGTTCTGGCAGCAGGATTGTCGCTATGTCAACATTTGCACTACCATTGAAATGATGGGTTGATGTATGGAGCAACTGATAAAGTACTAGTAGAGTTTAAACCTTGGGCACAGATAGAGTATTCACAGCAATGAAAGTTTCAAGAACAATGATGATAGTTTGTAGAGGCCAAGAGAGAGAGTCTGGGGACACACAGAGAGACGAAATGGAAAAGTGAAAAGGTTTTGTTGGAATTGGAAAAGGGCAGCAAAAAGTTATGATTTTGAATCCTTGGGCGACATGCCCGTGCAAACATTAGGCGGTATGAGGTAGAATTGATGCGACATGATAGAGATGTGATTGGTATGCTCTAATCTGGTGATGACACGTGGAGGTAATATGGTTGAGGCAGTTATGGCGTGATAGCTCACACTCGTATTGGGTTCTTGGAATTCTTGAACTAGCGAGTCACAATCTCAGCTAGTAATGCGATCTTGGTTGATATGTGGATCTTGGTTGAAAGAACATGTTGGTTCTTGATTCTTGACGAGTGGACACTTGAGTCCTTGTCTCTTGACGCCGACGAGTCATGATCTCGGTCAAAGGAGTATCTATAGTATGTTGTTTAGCCGATATGTTGGAAGATCAGACAATATAAGTTCCATCACCTCAGGTTGCCGAGGTAATAGAACTTAGGAGGCAGTTGTGAGGACATAATTTTGAGTTGTCCATGTGGCCTAGGTGGTTAGCTGAGGTGCCATGTGGGTGATTTCTGATTGGCCGAGATATGGTCAAATCACATCTGAATATGAGATATTCAAATAAAGGACTAGAGTCATATATGACGATAGATTCTCTATTTGGATAAGGTTGGACTCTTAAGATGGTTAATCTTAATCCAAATAGGAGGAGTTTTGGATAATTGATATCCTTATAAATGATAGAGTCCATGAAATAAGACTTCTAGGAGAAGTTGGACATTGATCATTATAAAAGTAACGCACCCCGTGAGTCTAAGGTATGTGATTTATCTTGTGAGCTCTTAATTTGAGCTAATATCTTGTGAGATAAATTATTGACTTGATCGTCGGAGTGCCTTAGGTGGACGAGCCACCGTAGTATTTCTTGTCTCCTTATACGCATGTATTTGGTTTAATTTATTTTTCTATGTGTTTTCCAACTAAATTTCATGTTTGGTTGTAGGGTCATAAATCAACGCCCGCAACTACGATATCCATATCGATCCATCAACAATAAAAGCACATATATCACAGGTAAATAATTTAAAAGTTTTTAAAATAAATTTTTAAACAAAATAAAAATAAAAATTTCTATAAAAAATTGAAAAATAAAAATACTTTTTCATACAAATTTTTTTTGAGACATAAATAATTTTTAAAAACTTGAACATATTTTTTTGGGTATTTATTTTTTAAAATATTAAATAAATTCTCCTAAAACGTTGTTCCCATTCCCTTAAATTCCAAGTGTCCTGATGCTACAGGCCTGCAAACTCCTAAAATTAATGCATATGTTTTGTCAGTCTGAATCATCGTAAAAAGTCTGGAAATCATTTAAATTTTTGGTAAAGGGTAAATTATACGGCGCCCCGCCCCCCCCTTTTTTTCCTTCAAAATCACACTGTTATCCTCTCTCCTTTAAAATATCAATTACACCCCGTCAGGTAGCATCATTAAAAAAAATAAATAAATAAAAAAGAAAAAGAAGAAGAGGAAGTAGTGAAGTTACTATAATGCCCTTATTAACAAAGTGATGTTTTGAAAAGATGATAAAAAGTTAATTTTTTGACATTTTAAATTTTTTTATATAAAAAAATAAAGAAGTAATATGACACAAAAAAGCCAAAAAATTAAAAAAAAAAAACTAAAAAACCAATCTTTCCAAATTATCCCAAAGTTAAAATTAACAAATAAAATACTTTCTTCCCCCTCTATCTTGATAAATGAGTAGGACTTTTCTTAAGTGTGCAATTGCACACCATGTGCCACTTACACAAAAAGTGTAAGTGTAAGGTGTAAGTATAAGTATAAGGTGTAAGTGTAAGGTGTAAGTGTAGGGTGTAAGGTGTAAGTGGGTTGCATATGGTGTGCAACCTCAAAAAAGGTGTAAGTGTAAGGTTTAATTTTTCACAAAATGTGTAAGTGTAAGGTGTAAGTGCAAGGTGTAAGGTGTAAGTTGCACACCATAACCAAACCCATAAGAGTATCATGATTGACCAACTACAAAGTTACAGTGATGAAAAGATTTGTTCAATCAACCTTCAATCTATTGATGAATATCCAAAAACAATTCTATAATGTCTCAATACCACACCATTGCCAACAAGCTTACCAAAGTAATATAAGAAAAATTTAATAAGATTGTCTTCTACCAAAGTAATATAGCAACATTGGCCTTCATCAGTATGGATTATAAATAAATTACAGTTGGGTAAGTTGTTGTTGTTGCCTTTTTTTTTTTTAAAAAAAAAAAAAAAAAAAAAAACTTGGATCAGACCTATTACCCAAAATGGTAAGCATTAAATAAAACTCCAATGTGCACTCTAAATTTTTATCTAGAAAAATATCTAAATTTTAAAATATCGATTAAATTAAGTTTAATCTATGAAAACGTCTCTTAGCCATAGCAATGAATAATATAGATTTTGATGATTTTGTTTTGATTTATTTGAAAGAATTAAATTGTTTGAAATCTTATAATAAATTTAACTTCATAATTCATTCTCTCTTTGTCTTATTTATGTTTATTAGAAACCCAAAATTGTAGCTCAAACAAGCAAAAACCAAGCAGCAGAACACAACAGCAAAGAGCAGCAAAACAGGAGGTCAAAGCTAATATTGGGTGGTTGACCAGTTAGAGTAAATTTTGCCAAGTTTGCTTGACTGGATGGTTGACCGCGCGATCATCCGGGTGGACGACTGGACGGAATGACCAATCTAGTGTAAATGATGACTTTTGGATATCCGGTGTGGACGACCACTCTATATGAATTAGTTCTGCAACGACTATTTTTCAAAGTTCAACTTCCCTATAACTAGCTGATTCACACCCATTTTCCAACGAGCAAAACTCACATAGACTAGAGACAAAGGCTGACATTGATTTTATGTATATTATCTCACCATCACCAATGGGAAGAAACTAACGGTAAGAAGAAAGATATAGAGCATTGAACTTTGTATATAACAAAGCTCTTATATAAAATAGAGAAATATACAGAGTGAAGAAAACCAAGTGCAAGAAATATTCTTTCATTCTTCATCAATCACACATTCTATCTTCTCTGAGTTACCTGAAAAGTTCTAAATCTTTTGTTTCATTCAACCTTCAGAAAATATACACTGAGCCTTAGCCTTAAGTTTATTTACCTTTGAGAGATTTTATAGAAAAATCTGAGACTTTTATTTTTTTTGTATCTACCTGTGAGAGGTTATTTATTGTAACTTTCTTTGAAAGCAAAAACACTCATCACCAAATTGTAAGAGGGCACTAGCTTTCCTGTAAAGCTAGAAAATCTATGGATGATTGCTTCATGTGTATGAGGTTACTCGCATCCCTGTAAAGTTATGAGATCTGTAGAGGATTGCTCCATGTATATGAAGTTGCTAGCACTCTAGTGAAACTAGAAGTATAGTGAAAAATCTCAAGTGAAACTTAAAGAGTGGACGTAGGTTTGGTTAAAGCCGAAACACCATAAATTGTATTTGCGTTTTCTTCCTTCATCTCTATAAATTGCTTTAATTGTGATGTTCATTTGATTTTGTTGTGATTATTATCGGTTATACCTACTGTACTAGTTGTCAAGTTTTTATTGGATAATTATTAGTTTTAATTTGTAGAAATCCAATTCACCCCTCTTTTGTTGCCTTTTGGGTAACAATGTCTAAATTTAAAATGTGGATTAAAATTAAGTTTAAATATATGGAAAAATATATGATGTGCGCTTTTATAAAATGGCATATCGTAAGACAGTTATAATTTTTTATGGAATGTTTATGTATTATGCAAATTTGTGGTAAAAATGACAAAATGGAGGATTTAGGGAAAATGCTATATGTCATTGATTTTTTTTGTCACTATTTTATATCACCTCCTATATAAATACTCATAATTGGTTCCCTTGTTTTGAGTTAATTATTAAATATTAATGATAGTAAATAATATTTTGTTATGTACTTTGGTGATATAAAAATATGAAAAAAAAAAAAAATGATATATAGTAGTACTCGTGAATTTATGATATGTACTCTAATGTAAAAGTTATATTTTTATGTGGTGAGTAGAGAGTGGTTTTTTTTTTTTTTTTTTTGGTAATGAGAAAAGTTAGGTCACTTATTAATTTATATTACAAATTTTCTTATGATGTCATAAAATGCATACCATATATACTATTTTAAGGTGCTCATATTAAAATTTCTCTAAATTTTCACCATACATTAAAATTTTGATTATTTATAGCATGCCTAATAAAATTCGTACCATTAAATAAAGGACCCATTAAATAAAGGACAAATTATACTGTAAATCAATATAAAAGAATAAAAATAATTATAAACATGTAGAGGTGCAACCTTTTCTATGCATAAAAAAATCATAGCAAAAGTTACACCCTATCTTTTGATAAAAAATTTCTTAACATCCCAATGTCTTATAATTTCTTCTTAAATAAATGGTCCCGTCAATACTAAGCCCATGCAATATTTCTTTACATGCTTCTTTTGCCTACCAATTGCTACAGGCTGCCTCTGAGGAGTATCCTAAACGCTTATCATATGGTCTTTAATTGAGAACAAATAATTTTTTTGGGGTATTTTTGAAAGTTGATAAAACATTGACTTTTTAATTTTTTGATTTTTTGAAAAAAAATTGAATTGTTTTGGATAAAAAAATTGATTTTTTTAACTAAAAAAATTAAAAAATAAAAAAATTGACTTTTTACTGTTGTTGCCAAAATGAAGGGTAAATTATAGATTTAAAAGCTTTGTTTTGCTTACATCATCAACTTTTGTTAAGTCAATTGACGGTTGACCAACAAAGGAAAATGAGTCCCACTAATTAGGTGGCAGTGAGTCTCACCAGTAATGATGTGATGTTTTGGTCTTAAAGTTGTATTTTTTTTTTTTTAACTTTTTTAATGCATTAGTGCTATTAGTGGTGGTGTTTTTAGTGGGATGAATCATTGTTGACCAACAAAAGGGGTAGACAGTTACATAATTTTCTAAAGTAAGGGAGTATAGTGATATTTTAGAAAATAAAAACTCTGTTTGGTAATACGTTATTTTTTGACTATTTTAGTAAGTTGTTTAAGTTTTTTTTGTTTGTGAAGAAGGGTTGGTTATTTTTATTTTTATTTTTATATTAAAAAATGTATTTAAAATGATGTTGGGATGATAAATAATTAAAATACCCTACAACAATGATGTTATTCCCAAGCATAATAAGGAGTGATGTGACAATATTCTTTCATAAAAATACAAGCAACAACTATTAAATCATAAGAGCAAAAGCGTCATTTGACAACTTGTCCATATAGTCTTGTAAAGTCACGTGATGGACTTTTGTTTGCATATGCTTATTGACTATTTTCATTATGTTGCCTATTTTTATCTTAATCCTTACTTTCCAAATAGCGCCAAAAGAAATAACGGTGTGATTTTAAAAAAATAGAGGGGATGTCTGTGTAATTTACGCTTTAGTAGTAAATGAAGTTTTTAATATGAAACTCATCCAAATCAAACTCTGTCAAACCATAATTTTATTTATTTCACTCTAGTCTTATCTTTCTTTTCCATAGGAGTAAAAATAGAAGTAGATTCTAATTTATGTATTTTACATGTATTTTTTTATTCTGATAGGTAGAGTAGCAAGATAATGTAATAACTTCAATTCCCTTTTGTAATCGAAAAATTTATCTATCAATTACAAATTTAAATGTTTATGATTAAATTTTTGCCCTTCCAAAGAGAAAAAAATTCAAAGAAATCAACAACTCTGTATTGTTTTATTATTTAATGTCGCATGTTCAAAATTATTGATAAAATGGGTCTTCCATTATGAACATGTCATATCAAATGCTAAATAAAAAAATAAAAAAGAAAAGATGACAATTATTATGAACTGTGTGGGTCAATTTTCGATCACACTGTCAAACTAGTACTCAGCTGGAGAACACTGGCAGAATAGATGACACTTGACAGACCTACAACAGAAAGAGAAGATTCCGACAGTGGTTCGTCCACCCGGGGGCACTCCGACGATCAAGTCAGTAAAATATCTCTCAAAGATAATCAATAGTGCTTAACTCATTAGATAAAGCATAAAAGACATACCTTAGACCCATGGGGGTGCCTCTTTTTTATAGCCAACATAATCCTAATCTCAATAGGAGCATAGCTCTAATGGATTTAGGATTACTGCTAATCTTGGACTCTCAGTAGGATTAGGATAAACTCTCTAAGAGTCCCATCTTTACCCAAACTGAAGTCTTCTCCCATTCTAGAACTCTTGTCCCTTATCCGCTTATCTCGAATTCCGGTTTCTTTGCAGATAACTTCGGCCTAGCCGAGCTGATCTCGGCGTCATGACCAGGACACGTGGCATCTCGGCTGGAACTTCGGTGACACCTCGGCCACGTGTCGGCATTCAAAATTTATGTCCCCACAACTGCCCTCTAGGTTCTATTACCTCGGCATCCTGAGGTGATGGAACCTATATCATTTCTTTTATTTAGCACGTCGGTTAAGCTCGCTTCATCATCTATTGCCGAAGTCAGAACTCGTCGGCTCAATATGACCAAGACCTATAGTCTGCTTTCATCAATGCGTTAGAACCAACGACCAAGTTCTTTTAAGTTTCTTAGCCGAAACCGTCCTCCTTTGCAACCGTCTCGGGGTGACACACCTTGGTTATACAAACTGATGATTTACCTCAGCAAGTACCCAAGTACCTTTCTTGGCATAACCTCGGTTTCACCTTGTAAATTTTTTCATAAAATTTCAATAAGTGTTTAACCTTGGCTTAACTTTAACTTGTAAATTGTCCACAATTTCAACAAGTGTTAAGCAATGATTTCGGTTTAACTTCAACTTGTAAATTGTCCACAAATTTCAACATGTGTTAAACAATGATTTTGGTTTAATTTCAACTTGTAAATTGTCCACAAATTTCAATACAAATTTCAACAAGTGTTAAACAATGATTTCGGTTTAATTTCAACTTGTAAATTGTCCACAAATTTCAACAAGTGTTAAATAATGATTTCGATTTAACTTTAACTTGTAAATTGTCCACAAATTTTAACAAGTGTTAAACAGTGATTTCGGTTTAACTTCAACTTGTAAATTGTCCACAAATTTCAACAAGTGTTAAACAATGATTTCGATTTAACTTGTAAACTTTTCTCAAGTTTCAACAAGTAAATATCATCTCGGTAAGCTCTTCTCTTTTCGGACTTAATCATCTTAGGCCGAGATCTTGTCTTCTGGGATCTGAGATCTGAGATTTGGAATCCGAGATCTGCTTACTTGGGCTGAGCTCTTGTCTTCTCATATCCAGTGTTATCTTGGCTTCGCTACGGCGAACCATTTCTCTTCTCTGGTTTGGACGCCTTTGTCCCCGGTGTGTCCTCCTCGGCTCTGGCATATTTTTCTATCCTGGCCATCAGCTTCTCCATGCTTTTTGGCAATGTCTTTGCCAGTGATTTTCGAAGCAGGCAGTCATCCTTCAAGCCGTTTTTAAACGACACGCCCGCCACCTCTTGGTTGCATCCTGGTATTCGGTTGAATACCTCATAATACCTTTTGGCATAGGTCCTAAGGCTTTCATCCTCGCCGATCTTCAGGGCCATTAGGGCGTCCACCCTAGATGGCTGTAGCTTGTTTGTCACGAACCTGGCCACAAACATCTCGGCCAGGCCTTCCCAGGTCTTCACAGTTCATTTCGGTAACTTGTGAAACCAATCCGATACAATTTGTCCGAAGGATGAGGGGAACACCTTGCAGAGCAATGGCTCGTTCTTGGTGTACAATGCCATCGAGTTTAGGTACAAGCCGACGTGAAAGTTCGGGTCCGACTTACCGTCGTATATCTGAAACCTCGGCATACTGAACCTTTTCGGGGCCTCAAATTTATCCAATTCTATCAAGAACGGTGTCCTCGGCTTGACAGGTGAGGTCACCTCGGCATCGGCGTTCTGTTGCTTCCTCTTGAGGTAATCTCTCAAGTCTTCTTTGCTCCGCCCAGGAGCTCGGCTATCTTTCGACTTCAGTCTTTTCGGTATACTACTCTCTGCCTCGTGGTGAGCCCTTTTCGATCTTTCTTCATGAGTTGTGTCAAAGCATAATGCCCGCCCTTGAACATGCCGATGTTCTTTGGGGTTGGCCTTCTTGGTGCGTTGTGTCCTTTGTGACTCTTCCTTTCTTGATTCTCCTCGTCCGACCTCCCTTGAAAGTCGGTGAGAATGTTCCTTGGTCCTATCATGCTGAGGAGTCGTAGGAGTTGTCTTCTGCTCCCTTGCCTGGGCATCTTTCTTGGTTGCTGGAATCGGCGTATCTTGTGACGGGAACGGTGGCTGCATGACGTTGTTCTGTATTATGAAATTGACAACCGTTTGCAGGTCTGCCAATTTATTCGCCATTCCTTTCATCTCGTCGTTCCTTCGTAAGCATCTTTCTTTCCATACCTGGAGGTCGTCCTCGTTATAATACTCGTTTCGGTCTGATTTCTTCGGCACGTCGCCTCCTGGCCGACATCCTCTTCTCCATGATTCTTATCACGAGTTTCTTCGTTGTAGTTGTCTTCTTCGACGTCTAGATCAATATGTTTCCTACTCTCAATAAGGGTATCGTCCCAAATCTTCTCTTTCGGTTTGTCGTTGGCCATCTATTCTCCTTTCTTTCCCACAGACGGTGCCAAATTGTGTGGGTCAATTTTCGACCACACTGCCAAACTAGTACTCAGCTGGAGAACACTGGCAGAATAGATGACACCTGACAGACCTGCAACAGAAAGAGAAGATTCCAGCGGTGGTTCGTCTACCCGGGGGCACTCCGAAGATCAAGTCAGTAAAATATCTCTCAAAGATAACCAATAGTGCTTAACTCACTAGACAGAGCATAAAAGTCATACCTTAGACCCATGGGGGTGCCTCTCTTTTATAACCACATAATCCTAATCCCAATAGGAGCCTAACTCTAATGGACTTAGGATTACTGCTAATCTTGGACTCCCAGTAGGATTAGGATAAACTCTCTAAGAGTCTCATCTTTACCCAAACTGAAATCTTCTTCCATTCTAGAACTCTTGTCCCTTATCCGCTTATCTCGGATTCCGGTTTCTTTGCAAATAACCTCGGCCTAGCCGAGATGATCTCGGCATCATGACCAGGACACGTGGCACCTCGGTGACACCTCGGCCACGTGTCGTCATTCAAAATTTATGTCCCCACATGAACAGGTATATAACTAGTAGATAAAAACAATAAAACAAGCAACATAACTAGTCCTTTTCAATTTTGTTCTTTGTACCTCATTCCCAGTTTATCTTTTTGTTTTGGATCATACAAGTCATTTTGCAAAAAGATATCTAGTCATTGCTTCCGAGTGTTGAGTATTATTTTGATTTGGGTAAATTATACTGTACACAATTTAATTTTCATTTTAATCTCTCTCCTTTTAATGCAACAATTAAAAGTCTTTGAATTTCAACTCGAGTTTTATAATCCTTTCGGTATTTCACCATTTAAAATTTGAGAGAAAGCAGAAACATAAATAATTAAAGTGTGATTTGAGTGAAAGTTAAAAGGTGAAAATTATAATTTTTTCATAATCTTTTTCCTTTATTGCCTTTAAAACGTGCTCACATAACCATCATGCGAACATTTTCATTTTTTTTTTTTTTCTTTTTATTTTTAAATGGTGAGTGATGGAAGACTATTGCGTAACAAGAGTTGGAACTCCGGAACTTAATTATTGCGATTAGAAAATGATGGACCAAAAAGTGAATTTCGAATGAAAAGCAAAGGATGAAAAATGTAATTTACTTTTTTATTTTATTTTAATTCTAGAAGTTGACTTTGGCACTCCTTTGATTAAAAATTTAAAAGTAGCAAAATAATTTTGAGCAGTGCCTTATACCCCCAGTGGGGGTCGTACCCCCAGTGAGGTGGCGCACCCCCACTGGCTGACAGTCCAAAAAAAAAAAAAAAAAAAAAAACAATTTTTTTCGCCCAATCACGGGCCTCCACCTCACTGGGGGTCAACCCCCAATGGGGGGTATAATGCATTTTCGAATAATTTTTCCCTTTTTTGTCAAAATATCTTTAGCCAAGGCTAATAAATTATTTGTCTAGTTGTGTAAACTTTCATTACTACGGGTTTCCTAACCTGTCCTTTAAGGTTATTTATTTATGGGTAAATTACAAATATACTTCTTGAGATTTGATTAAAATATGAATCACCCCTGTAATTTTAGAAACAATCGTGATTGGTAGCTCGAAAAGAACCCCCCGAATTCTCCGAATTTGAAAAGAAGAAGAAAGAAGAAGAAGGAAGAAGGAAAGGAAGAAGAAGAAGTGGAGGGGCCAACATCAAGAAGAAGAAGAAGTAGAAAGAGGCAGAGGCGGAGGAGGCGGAGGCGACGGTGACGGCGACGGCGGACAAGCTGTGACGAGGGACGAGCGACGAGCTGCGACGATCGGCCGACGGCGGAAGTGGAGGGGCCCTCTCTTCTCTCCATTCCCTTTTCCCCTCCTCTTTCTCTTCTCCTCTCTTCTTCCTCTCTTCTCTCCCTCTTTCTCCTCTGTTTCAGACTTGCATACAGGAAAAAAAAAAAAGAAAAAAAAAAATAAATTGTCCAAAACGACGTCGTTTAGGGCAGTCGGGGTATTCGGGGGGGCAAAATTCGGGGAAAAAATCATTTTCGTTTTAGAAATTATATTTCACCCCTAAGGTTTCTAATTTCATAACAAATCACCAATTTTATTAATAAATCATCAAGTCAATTAATAGTTTTTAATGACGTTAGAAATATGTTTCAATTAATAATTTAGGTAATTTTATTATTGTATAAGAAATCAATTATGAATTTCATTTTTTTAGTTAATTTTGTTAAATAAAAATTACTAACAAAGAGGTATTTAGAATTTTCCAAACCACAGAGAGCAATCTATACTTCGAATAAATCTCAGAGGTGTATTTATAATTTATCTTTTATTTATTTATTGATAGGACAAATAATATGCATAATACATTGTAGTTTGCAAATGGATCGTAATTAGGTAATTGAATGAAGCCCAAGCCAAACTATATTTTAGAAACAAAAGTGTTAGATATTTTAAAAATTCTACCAAATGTCTCACATGGGTGCGGGACCCACATGAGACCTACATTGTGTGGGTTCCATACCCATGTGAGACATTTGGTAAAAATTTTAATAATTTTTTTAAGATTTCTAATATTACTCTTTTAGAAATCAAACGCAAGTCCTATGAAATCATCCCTACCTCTATTAGTGTGACATTATAAACATAAATAAAATTCATACAAAAAATTTGACAACATTATCGTAAAAGAATTCATCTTTAATAGTATTTTGTTTTGAAGTGAAAGGTTCACAATGAGACATATCATTATGTATGAAACTTTTATTTGTATAACATTACTCAATAAGTATTAACACATGCGTAGGTTGCAATAATTTGCTTGTGTAATTTGAAAATCAAATGCCCAAAAATTACTAAAGGCAATTTGCATGCAGTAACGATGATTTGGACGATACGAGTGGAAAATCCTAAAATAATTTTGGTCACCTACAATCGGTATGGAAAGATTAATTACTTGACTTTTTAAAATATATATTTAATTTTTTTTTTTTTTTATAACTTTAAAAATGCCTTTATTACACATTGACAGGTTAGGTGTATAATTTGGATCTCTAGAACCGAAAAAGGAACTCATTGAGTACTACATTAGTGTTGGAAGATTAGAGTGGAAATCCCTAATATAAGTTTGGTCACAAGATTAACTACTCAATTTTCTTTAATTTGTTCTAGCCTCTTTTTTTATAATAGCTTCAAAAATGCCTTAATGGCGAATTAATTGAAACCAGTTTTTTACGTGCATACTTTTGATTTCATCTTCTAGACGGCAAAAAAGGTCCTCATCGAGTACTGCATCACTGTTGAAAGATTTGGGTGCTAACATAATTCTGGTCACCGAGTAAGAATCCATCAAAATTAATTACTTGATTTTCTTTAATTTTTTGCAAACCCCTTTTGTGTATAAGTTTAAAAATGGCTTCATGACCCATTAATGAAGATGGATTTGTTCTATAATTTTTTATGAATAATGTTAGAGACCCTAAAAATTCTACCAAAGTTTTTATCAAATGTCTTACACTTGAGTCCCACACCACATTTTAGTAGAACTTTTGATAGAACTTTTAGGATTTCCAGCATTTTTGATTTTTTATTTCATCTTCTAGAGCACTAAAAAAGACCTCATTGAGTGATGCATTACTGTTGGAAGATTATAACTAGGAGTGTACACGGATCAGATTGGTCTAGTTTTAGAATAAATCTGGAATCAAACCGTTTTTTACAGTTCTAGAAAAATTGAAACCATAACTGGACTGTCAATCTGTAGAATTGGACCAAAACTAAACCATAGAAACCGGTTTGGTTCGGTTCAGTTTAAGGTTTTAAGAATTTTGTATAACAATAAATATGATATGTATTTTATATTAGTAAACAAATTAATAATAATTAGTTTGGTTAAGTTGGTTAGATTTTATTAATGTTACAATGATGATTAGTATTCAAATCTTATAAGAAGCGTTTTATATTTTAATTGTTTTATATAAAATATAAAAAATAATAAACAAATATATTACAATTTTATTCAGTTTGAAACTGTAATCAAAGCCTTGGAATTAGGAACCAGACCGATTTGAACGGTTCTATCATTTTGTAACTAAAAACATAGACTAAACTGGCAATTTAAACCGAATTGGATCAGTTTACCAATTCTATGGATTTTTTTGACCGCCTCTAATGCTAACATAATTATGGAAGCTGAGAAAGAATCCGCCAAGATTAATTATTTGATTTTTTTCAACTATTTTCAAAACCCTTATGTTAATAATTTCAAAAAAGCCTTACTGATACATTAACATAGACAGGTTTTTTTGAAATAAAATGCTAGAAATTTTAAATGAATTATTAAATATTTTACATAATACTCACATAAATATAAGTCATATATCCATGTAAGTATTGTATATAATATTTGATAATTTTTTGGGGGGATTCTTAATATTGGTCAAAATGCCTTAAGGACGCATAAACAAAGACATGTTGGGCTTGTCTATGATTTGGGTTTCATCTTTTAAATAGAAAAAGGAGTTTATCGTAAGAAAGTTACATTTTTTTTTTGGTAGTGAAACTTATAAAATTTTTTGTGGTATGTTGTATTATTTTGTGATAAAAGTTACAAACGATGAATTTATGATGTACACTCTAAAATTAATAATAGTGAAATTATAAAACTTTCTAGCAAAAGTTACAACATTTATGATGAATAAAAAATTATATTTTTTTGTGGTGAGAAAAATTATGTTAATTAGGGGTGGGCGCAGGTCGGTTGCGACCACGGAACCTTCAATCCGCTATCCGTCCGTCAGATTGGCGGATTGGAGAAAATCAATCGCATCCGTCCGCCAATCTGGTGGATGTGGATTGAGCGGATTGGCGGTTTGGCGGATGGATGCGAATTGGTTTGGTGGTTTAAGATTTTATAAATTTTCAACATAATTCAACTTGTGCACTTTTTCAAAAAAAAAAAAAAAAAAGTATTACAGTCAATGACTTAAAAAACTATTACAATCACTGTATGTCTCATCTAAAAAAAGAAAGTTTAAAACTTTAGAATATCACAATCACTGCATGGCTCATCCATATATCACAATCACAGCATGATTCATCCACACAAAGTATAACAATCTGTGATTCTCAAAATATAATAACAATTCAAACCACCAAAACCATAAACATGGCAGTAGTAGAGATTATATGTCTCTGTATTATTACATCTATATATGTTTTTGAAAATAAAAATCAACCAGCATATATCATATTTTCTATTTATTATTTTTAGAGTTAAATTTAAAAACCAAAAAATATATTCAAGTTAAAAACTTTTTTTCAACAGAATATTTAAACTCTTTTTCAATTGAGAACACAAACAAAATATTTAAACAAATTGAAAACATAAAATCTTATAAATTATTAGGGGTGCTCACGGTTTGGCGGTTCGGTTGCGGCCAAAGGAATCTCAAATCCGCCATCCGTCCGCCAAATTAGCAGATTGGAGAAAATCGATCTGCAACCGTCCGCTCGTCATAACGCATCTGTCCAAAATGTGACGGATCGGTTCGGTTCGGTCGATTTTGACGAATCGGTATATCCGCTGCTCACCCCTAATTTTAATTTATGACAAAAATTACGGATTTCTATAGTGTTATTCTGCCGTGCGAACTCTTTAAGGAGTTTACATAATAGCTTTTCCCCAATTGAAGTAATCAACTTATTAGTCTAATCTGGAGGCTAGAGGGTCTGTTCAGATTTTAAATAGAGGAAAATGTTGAAATTAATGAACAACTGCTTCTTTGGTAAATTACAATAAATTATTAGCTGCTTTCAGTTAAAGGGTATTAATTTGTGGGTTTTTTTAATAGGGTCACCAAAAGTATAAAAATAGGGTGTGAGGGGTTCTACATAAATTCTACTATACCCTTTTTCTTTTTCTTTTTTCTTTTTTCTTTTTTCTTTTTAAGGCAAATGTTAACATGTGCTTTGTGAGTATTTCTTAATGTTAAAATTATATAAAAAGTGTTTTGAAAATATCTAAAAATGTTAAAATGTGTATTGATTTCAATAAAAATATATTGAATTTAGTAAAAAATATTTTATATTATTTAATTTTTTTTTAGAGACACTTGTTAGTCCGACCTTTTTTTTTAATAAGTCTTATATGTGGATTAGTATGTATTTGTATTCATTTATGTCAAGAGACTGGTTTAGTTGAAACTTATTTCAAGAGAATGGTGTTTTAGTTGAAATTGTTGGGATTGGAGGGCAATTTTGGCAAGTCAGGGTGATTTTAAAAAAATTATTCAATACTTTTAAAGCGTCACGTATTCATACTCCAAAATTAATCATCATACATGATGCATCTTCATATTTCTCAATCACCTAACACAAAATCATGAGTGCTACCTTCTCCATCAATCACAACACCTTGAAACACCACGTAATCGTACTTCAGGAGCACCTAATAAGCACTCGTGATTTTGTTAGTTCAATGACTGCTTTGATCAGAAAGCTTTCGTTTTGTAATTTTTGTTGCTTCCCAACATAAATTGCAATTTGAAACATACAATAAAGATTTTCTGTTTTTGTTGACTTTTTTGACTTTCGAAGGTTATTATTGTAATTTTGAGCGTGCCAGCAAGGATCAATCAGTCCTTACAAAATATTGATTGCCAACCAATTATCAGGCGATTGTGTTTTAGTTCTTTCAGCCTCAACGAAAAGAACTTTTACTGGTGGCTTTGTTTAGGAGAATAAAGCAAACAATGATTAAATGAAGAACAATTGTAGCATTTCATTAAGTAAAATGGAAGATTTACAAAGATCCAAATCAGCCTCATAGAGGTTTATAGTAACAAACTACTTGAAACTACTCCTATGAACGAAATGCAGTGCAGGAATTTGAAGTACAGAAATGTAAAGAACAAAAAAATATAAAATCTGGAAAAAAGAATAAAGTAGATAAAACTGGTTTTTTGGATCTGAGTCTAGGGCTTCTTTCTGGGGCCTTCCTTGCTATTTATACTTCTCAATGACAACCGTCGAAATGCATTTTTAACCGTCGAATCATCCCTCCATGATCGCTGATCATGTTGCCTTACAGTTAGCTTCACTATGCCTTATCTGCAGTTAGGCTTCCCTCCTGATTTTGAATTTAAATATGAGAAACCGTTGATATCACATCATCTTGCATCTCTTTGTTGATCCAGTGCTATGCAGATCCATAATAACCAATACTAGCTGCCACGTGTCGACTTGTGATTGGCTTATACAAAATATGTAGCCAACATTACCCCCCGCACTAATATACCCAATACTTGGTGATATTAGTGAATCAAGGTATTTTACCTACGTCTTAGAACGTGCATGGGCTTTGCATTTTTCAGAAATGCAACCGTCATTCATCAATGAACATTTGTATTAAATTCTCTTCTAATCCTTGAACATCCCCATTATCTCAGTATTCGAAAAGACTGATACATCTTTTATGACCAAGCCAATCTTCTCTTACATTGATCAAGCATATGAAGAGTTATTTGATGATGCTGTTTGTCCTCGAAAGAACCTTCATGCATTGATTAGTCACCTTTATCCACCTCCATTTATACAAGTTATGGAAGCTTTCGCAAATCACTGACCTTCGAACCAAGAACCTACTGCTTACGATTCTTTGGGACACAAATTTACAATCATGGATATCGGAAACTCTTCTTCTACAACAAAGCCTTCCGCATGGGATGAAGCTGCTGCTTCTTCTTCTTCTACAACCTCTGGTTGGGGAACTTGGCCTACCCCTACTCAACCCTCAGACGAGGAATGCATTCATCATCGTTTCCCTGGATTCGATGACCCTCTTGAAATCCCCCATTCCAAACGCAGTTCTGTAGTATATCCATATGTTCCTATTAACTGTAGACGCAGTCTTGAAGACAATCTGCTTACATCATGGTATACTTCTACCTTGCCATCTCGGATGGTTCGAAGTGTCCAACGTCCCGATGAAGCTTTAGGGCAGTCCTGCGTTTTTAGCCAAAAAAGTAAAACTTTATACCTTCGATTGGCTAGAATGTGTGGTCAGACCTGAATTCCTAGATTCAATCAGGGAACCTGCCGACTGCTTCTCCTTTGCCTTCCAATCCAAATTGGATTGATGAATTGAGACTCACTCTCTCTGAGGGCCAATACTTCACCCCCTACCAGGCCTCAGTGCCTTCAACTCCTTATCAGCAGTTTAGGACTTAGACCTTACTTGCTGCTTTCTCCCATTTATCTTTTGAAGTCCTTCGAGACGACATTCCCCACCAAAACTTTTTATGGGCTTGTGACATTATGTCTCGAAGTCATCTTCTCAACCTCGTGGCCCAAATAGAGCTTTATACCTTTTTAGACCAACTTCCTCTCCTGCTCAACTGGCACTTCTAGGCTTCCATTACCAGTGAAGTTCTGGATGAAGCCTTCTCTGCTCGAATTCAGGTTTAATATGAGGCAGAGAACCTCCTTGATGAATATAAGGCCTTCAGGAACCAGGATTCTGAACATGGGGATGATGTTGCAATGAACGAAGTGCATGAAGAAGAGGAGATGGACGCCACAGATAAAGTCCTAAAATAGATAGAATTTGAAATGAAGGCCCAACAACTCTCTTCTCAATTAAGGGCTTATTAATTAGATAAACCAAACCTGGACAAGATAGAGGATAGAGTAGGAAAAGAGTATTCATTTATTGAATTTTGTTGGACTAAATTCCATGACCTTGTAACTTTGTCTATTCCATATTACTACGAAATCGAGATTGTAATCAAATGAATCTCAGCGTAAACAACACTTATTAATAAAACTGGGCTTTCCGAATTTCATTTGTCAGATTCTGATTTACCACTTCAATTGTAAACTTAACTGTATGGTTGATGTGCTTTAACTCCATCCCAGCTCAAACTCTTCCAAAGTGCGAAGTCTTCCCTTTAAGAAAACAATCATCGCCTCACATACCGACCCTAGGCCTAACATAATTCTTTAACTATTAGCTTCGAATTTAAACAACTTTGCCCTTCGAAACTTAATGTGATCATATTTAATTCCCCAACATATGGTTAATACAATCAAGTAATTTCAAATCAACTAATTTTGTTTCAAACAAACAGTCTACATTTTCCAAAATATGAAAACTTCTTTTAAAGACTGCACTGTTTTATTCTAAAAAAGTGATTTCTTCTGTATATTATCAAACCAACTATTGGTTTGAAACTTAGAACAAACAATTTCTAACCTTAAGGTATTTCAAGTTTTGCTTTGAAGGATTTTACTCTCACTAACAAACCCAAAAACAGGTCCTTAATCCTTTTGAAGTAAACAAATACTTGAGTATTCTTGCATCCTTAGGTATGGAATGTGCTTCGAAATCGACTTCCTGCTTTCGAAGCCGTTTGTTATCTGTTTTGGCGCCAAAATTTGGCTTCGAAGCCAAATATTTTATTTCGAAGCTGATATCAGTATTTGAGATGCATTTCCCTCCATAACTATCAATATTAAAGGAAACTTTTCGCATCCGTACCTTTAGTACTTCTTTATAAATTCCACAATTGGGGAACTTTCAGACACAAAGGTTTAAAAACCCTTTTTATTTCGTGCTTTGAATTCACTCGTTTGCCTAACACACAAACCTTTCATCTTCTGTTGGCTTTCTCTTTCCTTTTACTCTCTTTCCCAACCTTGTCTTCTCTATCAATGGCTTTTTCTTCCTTGCAAATACCGATTGTATAACATGTAAGTCCATCTGTAGTCTTGAAAAGGATCATTGATGAAGAGTGTGAGAAGTACAAGGCTGGTGGGAAAAGTGCCATTGACTGACGCATCTTCATCTCTCGTCGTCATGAGCAGCAAGAGTATGTACTTGGACCCATCTTCAAGGAGATCCCTACTGAGCTTCCAGCTCTGTATCCACGTCTAGAAGATCATTGTCTCCTGTACGAAGGTGGTCTTGACTGGGGAAGCTGGAGGATGAACTGCCCTTATCGCTGCTGGCCCATGGTGAGACCAGAGTGGGAGGAATGGTATGATCCGGTCGTCCCTGATAGGACTCTGGATCTTCAGGAGCTCTGCCTCTTCGATGCCCTCCAATTATCCAGGTTCACCATTTCGGAGGACCCTTTTCTAATACCTACTGCCCTTTGCTTTTGGAATTCTGCTTTTAATTTCTTTCAATTCAGATGTGGGATAATGGCTCTTACTGTTCTTGACATCTGCCATCTATTAGGATTGACCCCTACTGGTACCCCCATTGGTCCAGATTATCCTGACCTCAAAACCCTTTTTTTCCTCCCATCTTTTAACTCATCCTATAGTGACTTTGTCAAGGTAGAGAATAAAAGAGAGGGCCCTGTGACTGATAGGGAATTCTTTTCTTTTATATTATATTGGCTTTGTAAGTTCCTCTTTTATAATAATATGTATTTAGAAGATATTAATGAGAAAATTGAGGCTCATATCTGTGTTTGAATCAAAGAAGAGAAAGTATTCTCACCATAACTACAACAACAGTTGCCTCTTGAGAGAGGGCCTTAAGTGTTGCCCTCCCATTGAAATAGGCAAAAATTCTCTCTCATTTGAACGAACTTAAAAGAGAAATATTATCATCATAGCCTCTTATATCTATCTGTATCATCATCATCATCAACAGCAACAACAGATCATAGAAACTCTATTACACCCTTGACGATTTCATATCTTGTTTTTCTCTGTTTCTATCTTACAGTTCCGTTATTGCCGACGACTAGAAAGCCAAAGCAATCAATAGTGGATCTGTCAAACTCGTGGACCTCCACAACGGATCCAATGGACAGATCTTTTTTAGATCTCAAAGTTGAGGTCATCGACAGCGGAAGAAGAAGAGTAAGAATATAGCGGCGACAGAGGTACGACAACGTAAGTCCTAGCCATCGATAAGCAGCCGACGGTTCTCTTGACAGATTTGCTCGACAAACTAATGAGGGTATGGATCCCTAATAAGCTCATAAGCGTTGTCATCAACACCGGCCATTGCCTCGGCGTCGTCTCCATTGCCACTCATCCCTTTGGTGTCATTACTGCCTTTGCCTCATTCGATAGCTTCATCTATGTCTTCGATATTAACCACAATAAGGAAAGAGAGAGAAAGAGAGAGAGAGAGACAGAGAGAGAGAGAGAGAGACAGAGAAAGAGAGGCGGAGCTATGGAGATCTGTTTGATATAGATTCTAAATGAGGCTGTTTGTCTCAGTCGATTGGTGGCAACGCATGAGTGAAAAGATAGATCCTCACATGTGCATGCATGGAGTAATATTTGCTAGAGTTTTCTTTGATCTTGTTTGTCAAAGTTATAATCCTGATTGGATTTTTTATTTCTTGTGTTATTATCTTCTTGGTTTTATAAAATGACAAAGTTACAGATTGGGGGGCTCAAGATTATGATTGACGTGATCTTGTTGATATGAGCATGTTAACAAAAAGTTTTGGTGGCTCAAAGATGGCATGTGACCTTGTCTATGTTGAAGTTTTGTCTTTGGCTTCGTTTGTCAAAAATCAGAATCTTTGCAAAATGATTTATGGACAACCTTGTGTGAAAGAGTGTTGAATTTTCTAGCCTAAAAGATGGGTTTGTGTTAGGAGAAATGGTAGATAAAGCATGGCCAAAAGTAAAGAATAAAACATGCAAAAGATGAAGCCATAAAGTCTTAAAAAGCTACTGGACTGTTGGGTTGGCATGCCGCATCGCGCTTACAACCCTCACATTCACGCCTACGACCAGGCTGCATCTAGGTCGCCACCAAATCAACTTCCAAAAGTTCTCATCTGTATCCCGCGAAGAGTGGTCTCGCTCGCAACCACCCATGACTGCGCCTGCGACCATCTGGTCTGCGGCCGCGATGGTCCTTGTCCCAAGCCTATTTAAGGCATGCTCAACTGTTATGTTTGGGTATGTCTAACACTCCTTTTTCTGAGTACTCTCTTCTAAGCTTTTTTGAATATTTTCTATTTTAAGAGAGGTTATTGTTATGAGTGTGGATCATTTGTAAGGGAGATTATTTTTGTAAAGAGATTTTGTTTTTGAGAGTGAATATTGTAGTGAGGTTTCAGTTGTATTACTCTCATATTCGTTTGATGATTAGTTAGCTCATCAGTGCTTTAAGTTCATCATCAAGCTGTAACAAGTCCTTCACACCTTTCAAATGTGAACTTTCTCGATGGATTTCAAGATTGTAAACTTCAGTGGATTCCCGAGTCACAGGCGTTGTGGTGATTCAATAACTTTCTTGGTGGATTCCAAGATTGTAGATTTTGGTGGATTCTGAAATCATTGGCGTCATGGTGATTCGACATCCGTTGCGGTGATCTAGTAGAGGAAAAAGTGTGACTCGTAGGTTAAGCAAAGGCATGTGTCTGGAGTAGCCTTTGTAAGATATCTCTTGTACTCTTTTTTTTCATAGTGGATTGTTCGCTTGATCGAGGGCCTGTGGTTTTTTTATCACAAGTTGGTGGGTTCCAATTGTGATTTTTTTCACATAAAAAATATTTTATGTCGTGGTTTGATTTTCTCTTTTACTCTCTCTTTTTCTACATTGATCATGGTTGCATTAATTTTTAATTGGATTGCTTAAATCAATAATCACGTTAACACGGGACAAAACTAGATTTTTCAATTGGTATCAGAGCAGGTCGCTCGTACTTTGCTTTTCACAGCTATAAGAGTGTGATCTTTTTGTAATTATTGATAGATTCAATCCAAGGAAACAATTTCGATCAAGAGTTTGAATCCAAAATAATGGCTGTGTTTACTGAAAAGTTTCAATAATTTTTGAAAAAGAAAAAGCCTAATTTCGAGGATTTAAATTCAAGAGATAAAAGTTATTTTGAGCAAAATTTTTTTAAGCCCAACAATAAAAACTTCAAATTTCAAGAAGTTCAATGCTCTAAAATGTCATGGGATTCGATATGTTTTAACCGAATGTCTTTTCAAAATTTTAAAAGTTGAGAAAGATACAACCCACAATGCTTTGGTTGCAAGTCTTGACTGGACTTTAGAAAATGAAGACACTTCTGATAGTGAAGACGAGAATTCTCAAGAAATTCATAAGATGCAACTCCAATGTTGTAAGTTGATGAAGCGAAAAGAATTCTTAAACAACTTGGAAAAATGTCTGAAAGAGAAGAATCGGTTGAAAATTGATTTTTTAGAGGCCCAAGAAAAAATTCACGTCTTACAAAATAAAAAGGACATTTTGATCAATAAACTCTCCACTTGTAAAAATGAGAGAGATTTCTTTGTTGGTGCACATAATAAGCTCAAAAAGAAAAATGATCTTCTTAAAGAAGATGCTGAAATTTGTGCTAAGACGATCAAAGACCTTAAGGAGAAGTGTGCAAAAAGGAAACTTGAATTGATCGATGCCAATGCCATGGCTGAAGCGTCAACATCCAACATTACAAGCACCCAAGAGGTAAAAGGCGTTGACAAGGTGAAAGGTACAAACTCTTTAACTCCTAGTTTTTCTCATGAAAATATTTTGAAGAAGAAATTTAAATCTATTTGTCATTATTGTGGAGCTGTTGGTCACATTAGGCCTAAATGCTTGAATTTGTATAAGGCCAATCATGGTAGAGATGAAGTCATTCCTCGACAACCTCAAAGGCCACAACATGTGAACAAGCGGAACATCCAATGAGGTAAGTCACCCACAAAATATCCGAAGGATGGTAAGCTTGTTTTTTGTTGTGATTTTTGTGGTAAATTAGGCTATCTTCGTTCCTATTGTTATTTGCTTCATGGCCACATTCCACATAGAGGTAATAAGTTTTGCAATACCTTTAAGAATTTTGAATAACCCTTGTTAGCCAACAAAAACCCAAAGTGTCAAAAAGATTTTCAAAATTTGGTGAACTTTCCCAATAACCGTATTGAACCTCCTCGTGTCAAAACTAGAGTTGTTTGGGTTAGAAAAAATGATTTGGGTTGAAGGTTTTGTGTTCTTGGGTTGTAAATATTTTTTTTGTTCTTTGAAATTTTTTTTTATTTGGTGTCATGTCTAGTGAGTCTTTTGAGTGTTCTAGAGTCTTTCCCCAAATTGTATTTTGATTCTTTTAGAATGCTTGTCTTAGAATTGTTTTTGGGAAACCAAATTTTTTTAAAAAAATATTGTTGGTCTAAAAGAATTTTGGTCTCTAAACTCACTCTTGAAAAACTTTGTTTTATTTTGTATGACATGTACGATTTGTGTAATTCTCACTTCACCTAGAATACTTGAGGATTGATGAACATGATCTTATTTTGTACACATTTTTAGGAGGATTAAATGTTTATCTATAGCTCATGAGAAATCCTGAACAATGTGTTAATTTTTTGTGCTTTAACTCTTTCGGATTGACCGATACCAAATGCTCACAAGTATGATAATGAGAGTTGAGCTAAAAAATATTTTGTTCTATTTGTGCTACGCTTGAGGGAAAAGGGCTACATGTAAGAGTGTGTTATAGCTGCCTTTTTCAGATGATAAAATTCATGATTTATTGGATTCAGCTACCACTTTTAGTAGTGTGAAAGCCTCCTTTGAATTTTTGAAATAAAAGGAAAAGAAATTGAAAAGCAATTATGAAAAATAAAGGAGGTTATGGAAGTTTGAAATTTTGGATAAATGCTCTCTCAAAAATCATACATACTTTGCAAACTTAAGTATTGACTTCAAAAAATAGTGGCTCAATTTCAATACAAAATGTTAAACTTTGATCTCTACATGGCATTGTTAAACATGGTATTCTCTTATTCCACACAACACATTGTCTTTGTATGAGATTCATGTTTGCCGATTTCCAATGGTTTTCAAGTGAGTGTCATTTTACACTTTTTTGAACATTCTCATCTTTATAAAATTTTGTTTTTCAAATTGAGAGAATGGCTATAAGATTCTTTCGAGCCATTTCATGTTTTGTAGTGCGTGTTTGTTTGGTTTGTCCTTCTTCATTGTCTTGAATGTGTTATTGTCAGTTTATTATGTTTTGCATTTGTCAATTCTGAACAAAAATGGGGAGAATGGTCTTGAATTTATTTGGAGAGAGAAAATTTTTGTGAAAAAATTTAGTCTTATGTTTATGGGGAGTATTTGCTTAGGGAGAGAGATTGTGTTGTCTTGCATACTACTAATATTTTTTGTGCAAAGATATATTTTGTGTTGTCACAAAATTGCCAAATGAGGAGATTGTTAGGATTTTCAATCTTAACCTTGTGCATTACAATGCAAGTTGGCAATCCCGTTCTGAAGACAAAATCATGATTTTTAATTTAATCATTTTTGTCTCTTTTATTGTTTGAATCAACGGATCTTATGCAGGACTGATTTATGAAATTTTGTTCCGGCATTGCCAAAAAGGGAGATTGTTAGGATTTTTATCCTAAAGGAGTTAATGTTTTGACAATACCTTTCTTGACAAAACTTAAAATAATTGATTCAAGTTGTTTTGATTTGTTATTGTGCTTCAAGATTGTCAAGATATTGCTGATTTTGTTGACATAAAATGGACTCAAGTGTTCTAACATTTTGTTTAAGTCAAAAAGTGATGATCATGTTGGACAAGAAACATGTGGTGATGAATCTTCAGAAGTTGAAAATGGCAATCTTGGGATTCTAAATGAGGTTGTTTGCCTCAGTCGATTGGTGGCAACACATAAGTGAAAAGATAGATCCTCACATGTGCTTGCATGGACTAATATTTGCTAGAGTTTTCTTTGATCTTGTTTGTCAAAGTTATAATCCTTATTAGATTTTTTTATTTCTTGTGTTATTATCTTCTTGGTTTTATAAGATGACAAAGTTGCAAATTGGGGGGCTCAAGATTACGGTTGACCTGATCTTGTTGATATGAGCAAGTTTACAAAAAGTATTGGTGGCTCAAAGATGGCATGTGACTTTGTCTATGTTGAAGTTTTGTCTTTGGTTTCATTTGTCAAAAATCAGAATCTTTGCAAAATGATTTATGGATAACCTTGTGTAAAAGAGTATGGAATTTTCGTTAGTCAAAGTCAGAACCTTTGCAAAATGATTTATGGACAACCTTGTGTGAACGAGTATGGATTTTTCCAGCCTAAAAGATGAGTTTGTGTTGGGAGAAATAGTAGACAAAGCATGGCTGAAAGTAAGGAAGAAAACATGCAAAAGATGGAGCCACAAAGTCTTAAAAAGCTGTTGGACTGCTGAGTTGGCATGCCACATCGCACCTGCGACCATCATATTCGCGCCCGCGACCAGGTCACGTCTAGGCCGTGACCAAATTAGCTCCTAGAAGTTCTCATCTGCATCCCACGAAGAGTGGTTGCGCCCGCGACCATCTGGTCTGCGGCTGCGATGGTCAATGGCCCAAGCCTATTTAAGGCATGCTCGGCTGTTATGTTTGGGAATGTCTTGCACTCTTTCTCTGAGTACTCTCTCCTAAGCTTTTCTGAATATTTTCTATCTTACGAGAGGTTATTTTTTTGAGTGTGGATCATTTGTAAGTGAGATCATTTTTATAGAGAGATTTTGTTTTTGAGAGTGAATGTTGTAGTAAGGTTTCAGTTGTATTACTCTTATATTCGTTTGACGATTAATTAGCTCATTAGTGCTTCAAGTTCATCATCAAGCTGTAACAAGTCATTCACACTTTTCAACTGTGAACTTTCTCAGTGGATTCCGAAGTCATAGGCATCGTGGTGATTCGACAACCTTCTTGGTGGATTCCAAGATTGTGGATTTCAGTGGGTTCCGGAATCATTGGCGTCGTGGTGATTCGACATCCGTTGCGGAGATCCAGTAGAGAAAGAAGTGTGACTTGTAGGTTGAACAAACATGTATGCCCGGAGTGGCCTTTGTAAGATATCTCTTGTACTCTTTTATTTTATAATGGATTGTTTGATTGACCGAGGGACCATGGTTTTTTTTATCACAAGTTGGTGGATTCCAATTGTGATTTTTTCACGTAAAAAATATTTTGTGTCGTGGTTTGATTCTCTCTTTTACTCTCTCTTTTCTACATTGATCATGGTTGCATTAATTTTTAATTGGATTACTTAAATCAATAATCACATTAACATGGGACAAATCTAGATTTTCAAAAAGATTTTGGATAAAACTAGATTTTTCAGATTCTTAATTGTTTGATTATATTTTAAGATTTTTATATTTTAAAATTCTTACATAATCTCATGATTGCTAAGTAAATTTGAATATAAAGATTGCGAGTTTGAGACACAAAATTGATTGTGAACCTTGTTTTAATCACAGTCCCCCATTAACTTCATATTGTTGATGTTTGAATGTAGATGGTGTAAATTGTACACTCACTTTAAACATAAAAATGGTATAAATAAATAAAAAAAAAAAAGTGTGTAAAGCATTGTATTTATATGAAAAAATAATTGAAGGCCATCGAGTATTGATTAGATTGTACTTGATGAGTATTGAAGTTGAGCCATAATGAGTTTATGATCCATTTGTTTTAACAAAATATTCAAAAAAAAAAAAAATCAATATTTGGTATGACAGTATAAAAATAAACTAAAACCAATTTTCATAATAAAAAAAAAAATTTGACTTGGATTATATAAAAATAATCTTTTTAAATACGAAACTTTTTTTCAAATCAATAATAATATAATGATTATCTATTTTTATTATCTTATTTTATCTCAGTCTAATTGTCAATTGTACATTGAAAATATATTAGTGTGAGAGTGAGACCAATTACACTGATAATGTATTGACAAATAAAATAATAAATATAATATAATATGACAATATTATTTACAAACATAATAACCAAAATCACTTACCACTACAAGAAAAGGGGTTAATAACATGGAACTTTTTGTGACGGCAATTATCCCGTCACAAAAAATGGTCTTTTGCGACGCCATTTTCAACCGTCGCCAATAAATACCCTTTGTGATGGCTGTGACCCGTCGTGAATAAACATACAAGAAAAGGTGTGTTTAAATACGAAAGTATTTGCGACGCCTTGCGTCCCGTCGCAAAACAAACCTTTTTGAAACGAGAAAAATTTACTGTCGCAAATAGAGAACAAATTGTGACAGCAATTGTCTATCACAAAAAAACTCTTATTAAAACGACGTCATTTTATTTGTTAGATTTATTATTTGTGACAATTGAAATATACTGTCGCAAAAAGTAATGAAAATTTTCTATATCCCGCTCATTTAGCCCATTTGAGCTAATTTTCCCCAAAATCCCTATTCGAGCTCGTTTTCCCCAAAATCCCTAAAACCTTTGAAGCAAAAATCCCAAGTGAGTGACGGCAGTGGAATTCAGCTACCTTTGAGACGTATTGACTGCGACGATAGTGGAATTTTGCTCCGAGCAGCAAGCAACGACGGTGACAGCGACGACGGCTAGCAGCAGTCAGTCTCAATCGCACCTCTCTCACTCACTCAGCGAGTGACGATGCTTGTATGCTCTCTCTCTCATTCTTTTCCATTGCATCAATCGCCCTCTCCTTTTCCATTTTCCTTTCAATTCTTCGCATTTTCCTAGTTTCACATCCACCATTAGTTTCCTTTTCCATTCGAATCACATATTTTCTCAGCCACCAAACACATACTTCATTCGGACTTATACACTCTTCTCTTTCTCTCTGTTCCATTTCATTCCATTATTTATTTTTATTTTTTTAATTTCTTTTGTGGATTTTTCAATATCATTGAAATTGTTTATGTACATTTGTAACCACATACAAAACCCCTTGTCTTTCATATATACTTTCAATTAACACCATTCGTTACAATAATATTCTTCTCTACATCGAGATTGCTCTTTTTTATTGAATTGAATTGAATTGAAGTGGGCTATATAAGATTTCCTACCTCATTTGTTCTCTAAATTGGCTTCTTATTTTCACTTTCTTTCCCTAGTAAGTTATAGTCATGGGTGAGCTATTTTTCAAGTTCAGCAGACAGGACAGTGAAGTTTTGGGATTTAGAGACCTTGGAACTGATTGGATCTACCAGACCGGAGGTGGTCTTGGGCTTGTGTGACCCTAAACTCATTGATAATTTATAATTGAATATCTGTGAAAGTTTATATTTTTTTAGTTACCTACTAAAGTCTTATAAAGCATTGATTTTTCCTTTTCTTTAACTAGAAATTGCAGGGACCAGTTGTTGAGTTCATTGCTAGTGGTCGGAGATGGAATTTTTTTTCCTCACAATTTTCTTGTTTCATTTTTTTGTGTTCCAAGCTACAGGAGTACGATCAATTGCCTTTCACCTAGATGGTACTGTTAGCACCTATGTTGTGATCTTCTAAACGTATTAGTTCCTTCTGAAATAAAATTGCATGTGCTTCTTAAAAAGTATTTTGTACCTCTAGACTAAATAAAATTGTGACAGAATCATATGGGAGAGAAACTGTATACAATTTTTGAGTGGCTTCAACATTAGAATATTTTTCTTCATACGTTAGATATATTATACTTTTTAGTCATGTCAGAGATGCTAGAAGCGTAGGGTGATTTGATAATTTATGCTAAAGGACACAACACAAAAATATACCTTTATTGGTGATCAACATGAAAGTGGAGAGTGACTGGGCCCTTTCCTCTCAATGTTGAAAATATAGAGATAGAGGCTTGGTCTCCAACAAGGATTTGAGCTCTCTGGTATGACAAAGTAGAAAAAGGTTATACTGTGTAGTTTATGCATTATAACATCTATTTATAGCAAGGAAGTCCTTTTCTTGTGATCAAACCTCATTGTGAAATGTTTGTTCCAGGATCCACAAGTTGTAACTGGTTCTCATGATACAATGATAAAATTCTGGGATCTTAGATTTGGTAATCAATATTTTGGTTTTTGATTTTTGAGCTTTTGTTTGTGTGTTTCTTTTCTCCTTTAAGTTTCAAATGATAGCAATTGATTTTTGTTTGGCAGGTAAAACGATGACAACCCTTACACACCATAAGAAATCTGTGCGAGCAATGGCTTTACATCCCAAAGAGTATGTATCTATAAATATAATTTGTTCCTTTGTGAGGCCCTCCAGTTATGGTTGATGTAAAATGCTTCAATAATTATGTTTTCTAATTTGACCTTAAACTTAATTTCTTACTTTTATGCTTTAGGAATTGTTTTGCATCTGCATCAGCTGACAACATAAAAAAATTCAACCTTCCAAAAGGAGAATTTATGCACAACATATTGTGAGCATCTTTTATTTATTTTTAAAAATATTTATACATATACATCATTCCAATGCTACTGCAAGATACACAGTTTGCTCTTCCCCATGAATATTTTGGCATTATTATCTTTTTTTTTCCCTTTCTTTCTTTCTGTCGTTTTTATTCTCTTAATTATTAGATTTTGGAAATGGGGAAATTGCTCCAACTCTATGAAGAGATTCAAAAATCTATTCTTCTAGCTAATAAAGCTCCTTCACCCCCAGTGAATGATCTTTTTGCCACCTATACCAATCATCCCATACACCTCAATTTCAATAGGAAGTTTAAGCATTGAGTATACTGTGTGCTTCTCTCTTTCTTTGAACTTTAATTTATCATGTCCATTAATTTCAGTACTCAAATATCTGACATTGGTATTGGTGGCCTTTGTTCATGTAGGTCTCAGCAGAAAACCATCATCAATGCAATGGCAGTCAATGAAGACGGTATAATGGCTACAAGAGGTGAGGATCTAATATATTTCACATAATTTTGATTCAATTCAAGTTAATGATGAGGGGTGCATATATTCTTTACAAAACGTATTATCGAAATCTCTCTTTCTTTCATGGTGGAATTGAAAAAAAAAAAATGGTTGGGCAAAATACTTGTGATTTTAAATGAATTTTTTTTGTTAGTCTTGTGTAACTTAGCAAGTAACACTTGCACCAAAACATAGCAAAGACTCGACTCAAAATGATTTTCATGAAATTGCAATTACTTTCTTATTCTTACAGTAATAATAAGGTTATCTACAACCAAACTTGTAGTTTTGTATCGAATGTGGGTAGTATCAATGAGGTTATCTATGACCAAACTTCCTCAAATAGAAGTATTTTTTATGTAGCGAGCGACATGTTTGCCTGCTCATTAGCAGGGTCTTTCATTCCATGGAATTGAAACTTTGGTTAGGGTTGACGGTACATGTGTCAATCGTTTGGACACACGACACATTTGCTTCTAAGACAATACATTTTGAGCACTTCACTATAGTCATTAACCTAATTACTGTTCTTTTTAGGGAGACATTATTAAAACCAGCCTTGAAGTTTGGTGTGATGTTTGGTTTTTTATGTTAGCAAATGAATGATGATGCAAAGTTCTAGTCGAAATCTGAATTAATTAAGTACTTTGTAATTCTTTTCATGGCAGGTTATGGTGGTTGATATATTCTTCTACTAACTACTATTTCCCCTCCCCCCCTCTCCCCCTTTGGAATATTCAATTATTATATATTCCTCCCTAATGAAAATTTAGATTTTGAAATGAGGTAAATTTTCTGAATATGCTCTTATTTTTTTCCTGTGGAGCCTAAGTACTATATGATGAATGGTTGCAATAGTATATGGAAATTATTATTATTATTTTTTGGTTCCATTAAAATAGTCTGTTAGGGAAAATATGTGATTCCCCACAAGTAAATCAATCAATGGGAATAAAAACGAATGTGGAAAAATTAAATCAAAAGCAACACAAGAATTTTTACGTGGTTCCCTCAATATGAGGTACATCCACGGGATCGAAATCCGATTCCACTATCAACCAAAGAGTTTCCAAATGGTTACAAACGAGACACTAATGGTCTCATAAACCACCCTTAGGTGAATTCCAAATAATCACAAATAAAGAAAGAGGAAAGACCTCACCAAATAGATGAACCAAAATCTTCAGAACCAGAGTTGAAGAAGACCCAAAATAATTAACCCAAATCAACTCCACCAAACAACCGAATAAGCACACTGATAATGCTTCAAAAAACCAACAAAACCGAAGCAAAGGGAACTTCCGAAGATCAGCCGAACAACAGCACTAACTCACCCAATTTAATTCCACCAAATATGATGCACCAAGTGCTATCTCACCGAATTAATTGATCAAAAACGTGCTGCAACTTCCCAAGAAAAAACGGCTGCACATTTTCTTTTGGGAAAAAACAATACCAACCATATATTGTGCATCTAGGGTTTTTTTATCAAACCCTTAGTTGTTTCCAAATTGGATTGGGTCTCTAAAAATTAGATATAATATATAAAAATATATTACAACTAATACCAAACCAAATTAAACTCTTTTAATAAACCAATTGGGTCCCACACTTACCGACTTAGGTGGAGAGATCAACCATACCCGCCAAAGTTCGACACTTCAAATATTTATCCCTCGACAAAGTCTTAGTCAACATATCCGAAATATTATCATCCGTGTGAACCTTTTCGAGTTGTAACAGTTTCGAATTTAACACATCACGAATCCAATGGTATCTCACATCAATGTGTTTCGATCTCGAATGAAAAGTAGAATTTTTACTCAAGTGAATAGCACTTTGACTATCACAATAAAGCACATACTTTTCTTGCTTCAAACCCAACTCTTGCAGAAATTTCTTCAACCATAACTCTTCTTTACAAGATTCCGTAATGGCAATAAATTCAGCTTCGGTAGTTGAGAGAGCAACACATTTTTGTAATTTAGATTGCCATGCCACAGCTCCTCCTGCAAAAGTCATCAAATACCCCGAAGTAGATTTCCTAGAATCAATATCACCGGCCATGTCAGAATCCGTGAACCCATCAAGCATCGACTTACCATCCCCAAAACACAAAGACACCTTCGAAGTCCCTCGAAGATACCTTAGAATCCATTTTACCACTGCCCAATGTTCTTTACCTGGATTAGAGAGAAATCGACTCACCACACCAACGGCGTGAGCAATATCCGGCCTTGTACAAACCATGGCGTACATCAAAGGACCAACTGCTGAAGCATAAGGAACTTTCAGCATCTCTTCCTTGTCTTTCTCACTTGTAGGACATTGATTCGAACTAAGCTTGAAGTGACCCGCAAGTGGACAACCAACCGGCTTTGCTTTATTCACGTTGAACCTTTCAAGAACTTTCTCAATGTAGCTTTCTTGAGACAACCAAATCAGCCCCTCTTTGCGATCACGAACAATTTTCATACCAAGTATTTGCTTTGCCGGTCCTAAATCTTTCATAGCAAAAGACTTGCTCAACTCCAATTTCAACCTGTTTATCATGGTAGAATCTTGACCCACAATTAACATGTCATCAACATAAAGCAAAAGAATAATAAATTTGCCATCCGGGAAATTTTTCACAAAGACACAATGGTCCGAAGTGGTTTTAGAAAAACCATTATTCATCATGAAAGGGTCAAATTTTTTATACCATTGCCGCGGGGCTTGCTTAAGACCATACAAACTTTTCTTCAATTTGCAAACAAATTTCTCTTTCCCTTTTTCCACAAAACCTTCCGGTTGCTCCATGTAAATTTCTTCTTCAAGATCACCATGAAGAAATGCGGTCTTCACATCAAGTTGCTCAACTTCAAGGTTCATACTTACAGCCATGCCAAGTACAACCCAAATAGAAGACATCTTTACAACCGGTGAGAAAATCTCGTCAAAGTCAATACCTTTCTTTTGCCCAAAGCTTTTCACAACAAGACGTGCTTTGTACCTCAGAGTCTTGCCATCATTCTTCAATTTGAAAACCCACTTATTTTTCAGAATTTTCCTCCCTTTAGGCAACTTCACTAAATCATAAGTCTGGTTTTCAAGCAAGGAATTCATCTCCTCATCCATGGCCTTTTTCCAATCACCTTTCTTTGCATGCTCAATTGCTTCTTGGTAACTCTCAGGCTCCCCTTGATCGGAAATCAACACAAATTCATTGGGAGGATACTTTCTTGAAGGTTATCGGTCCCTTGTAGATTTCCTCAACTCAAGTTGTGGTGGCGGTTCTTGAGTTGGATGCTCTTCCTTAATTTTTGGCTCAACTTCATTAGGATTAGCATCATCCTCTACATCTTCAATAGGTAGCTGCACATCTCCCCCGTTTTCATCATCAACTGAAGATGAAGGAGATGAATCCATGTTAATGAGATCAGTAGTTTTTTGCTCCGGTTGATCACCTTTGCCAAAATCTTTAATTGTTTGGTCTTCAAGAAACACAACATCACGGCTTCGAATGACTTTCTTGTCGACCGGATCCCACAATCTATACCCAAATTCATCACGCCCATAGCCAAGAAAAATACATTGTCTTGACTTACTATCAAGCTTAGACCTCTTATCTTTTGGAATGTGAACAAAAGCTCGGCAACCAAACACTTTCAAGTGCTCATAAGACATTTCTTTGCCGGTCCAAACTCTTTCTAGAACATCACCATTCAAAGGATAGGAAGGAGACAAATTGATCACGTCAACCGCTGTCTTCAATGCCTCACCCCAAAAGGATCTTGGCAATTTAGCTTGTGAAAACAAACACCTTGTTCTTTCCACAATGGTGCGGTTCATCCTCTCGGCAACGCCATTTTGTTGAGAAGTCTTCTTAACTGTCTTTTGATGCCGAATACCTTGGCTGCGACAATACTCATCAAATGGCCTAATGTATTCACCACCATTGTCTGATCGGATGCACTTCAATTTCTGCCATGTTTCTCTTTCAACTATGGCCTGAAAATGCTTAAATCCTTCTAGAACTTGATCTTTAGTTTTTAGTAGAAAAACCCAAACTTTCCTTGAATAATTATCAATGAAAGTAACAAAATAAAGTGCACCACCATGTGTTCTAACTTTTAAAGGACCACAAACATCCGAATGAATCAACTCCAAAACATTTTCTTTTCTAGAAGCAACATTTTTATAAAAAGAAACTCTATGTTGTTTACCCGCCAAACAATGAACACAAGTTTTGAGACGTGTACCTTTCAAACCGGGTAGAAGCTCTTTCTTGAACAATACTTGCAGCCCCTTTTCACTCATGTGGCCAAGCCGCTTGTGCCACAATTCGGTAGAAGTATCATCTTCAAGTGCATTGACAACACCTTTACAAATTTTTCCTTGCATCGAATAAAGTGTATGAGTTTTCTTGCACTTAGCCACCACCAAAGAACCCTTTGTGAGCTTCCATATACCATCACCAAATTTGTTGTTGAAACCTTCATCATCTAGCTTCCCAGTAGAGATCAAATTAAGGCGAATGTTGGGAACATGCCTCACATCTTTAAGCAACAACTTGCAGCCCAAATTTGTTTCCAAGCAAACATTACCCATGCCAATAATCTTGGACAAACCTTCATTACCCATTCGAACAGAACCACAATCTCCTTTGGTGTAGGTAGTGAAGAAATCAACTCGAGAAGTCACATGAAAAGAAGCACCCGAATCAATCACCCAATTGCTGTCTTGGCCCACAAAATTGATACAATCATCTTCAAAAACGACCATGAAATCATCGGTAGTAACTGCCGTTGTGTCTTCTTACTTCTTATCTACACTTTTGTCACGCCTTTTCTCTTTGTTCTTAAGCTTTCGACATTCCCACTTCATGTGCCCTTTCTCATGGCAATAATAGCACTCAATGTCTTTCTTTGAAAAAGAACCATCTTTTGATTTGTCACGGCTTTGATCACGACCACGAGGAGTCTTACTCCTCCCCCTTGTTTTGCTTCAGCCTCTCACAACAAATGCTTCCGAATGAGAGGAACCCGCTGATTTTCTTCTAGTTTTTTCATTCAACAAGCTACTAGTGACTTGGCCCATTGTGACAACTCCATCAGGTGCCGAATTACTAACCGTTACAACCAAAGTCTCCCAACTTTCAAGCAAAGAACTAAGTAGCATCAAAGCCTACAACTCATCATCAAAAACAATTTTCATAGAAGCAAGTTGGTTAACAATACTCTTTATTTCATTCAGATGTTCCGGAATAGGGCTGCCCTCGTTATATTTTAAATTAACCAACTTACGAAACAGAAAAGCTTTATTTGTGGCTGATTTCCTATCATAAAGGCCTTATAATTTTTTCCATAAATCATGTGCTGAAGTTTCAGTAGCAACATGATGAAATACACTGTCATCAATCCATTGACGGATAACACCAACGGCTTTTCGATTAAGCCTATTCCATTCATCATCTTTCATACCCTCAGGTTTGCCACTATCACCCTCAATGGGTCCATACAAATCTTTACAAAATAATAGGTCCTCCATTTTAGTCTTCCAAGTTACCCAATTGCTTCCATTGAAACTAGACATACGACCCACATTCCCCTCCATTGATTTACACAAATAATTAAACCCAAATAAACCGTAAGCTCTGATACCAGTTGTTAGGGAAAATATGTGATTCCCCACAAGTAAATCAATCAATGGGAATAAAAACTAATGCGGAAAAATTAAATCAAAAGCAACACAAGAATTTCTACGTGGTTCCCTCAATGTGAGGTACATCCACGGGATCGAAATTCGATTCCACTATCAACCAAAGAGTTTCCAAACGGTTACAAATGAGACACTAATGGTCTCACAAACCACCCTTAGGTGAATTCCAAATAATCACAAATAAACAAAGAGGAAAGATCTCACCAAATAGATGAACCAAAATTTTCAGAACCAAAGTTGAAGAAGACCCAAAATAATTAACCCAAATCAACTCCACCAAACAACCGAATAAGCACACTGATAATGCTTCAAAGAACCAATAAAACCAAAGCAAAGGGAACTTCCGAAGATCAGTCGAACAACAGCACTAACTCACCCAATTTAATTCCACCAAATATGATGCATCAAGTGCTATCTCACCGAATTAATTGATCAAAAACGTGCTGCAACTTCCCAAGCAAAAACGGCTGCACATTTTCTTTTGGGAAAAAACAATACCAACCATATATTGTGCATCTAGGGTTTTTTTTATCAAACCCTTAGTTGTTTCCAAATTGGATTGGGTCTCTAAAAATTAGATATAATATATAAAAATATATTATAACTAATACCAAACCAAATTAAACTCTTTTAATAAATCAATTGGGTCCCACACTCCAATAAGGAGGTATACCCAATAGTCTTGTCCCCCCTCCCCCTCCACCACTTGCATACTTCAATATTTAAAGTACGACATAGAGAAATTATTGTATGTCCTAAGGGCCATGCTTTCACATGACCACATTGGATCTGTCATTGCCTTAGAAGCACTGAAAATCTTCTTATGGAAAAGAGGTCGATATAAGGTTATAGAAAAATTTATGAGAAATTTATGTTTGTTTAGCATTATCTTTAATTTGTGAAAAATCAGAGACATACTTGATCTTTTTGTCTGTCAACTTGATCAACTAGTATCAGCTTGGAAGCTGACCTGTTCTAAACTAACAACTCCCTCTCTACTCTGAATTAATGGTAAGTTAAAAGGTAATAATTGCCCTGTTATCCAACATGAAGGTCCATTGGTCCAATAGTCCAAATTCAGTTCATGCCAAATTTAAGTATCTTGGTTCATGCTGGGCTATTGTGAAAGTTGGGACTAGACTGATTCCTGTGTTATTTTAAAGGGAGGTTGGCAGTTGGCCCATATTCGTTTGATGTGCTTGCCTAGGCATAAAACATGGTTAAATCTGTTATTTTTAGCTTTTTGCTGAAATAAGGATCGTATTTGATACCCAATAAATTCTCTGCAGTTTCCTGTGCTGATATTGCTTCCAACTATATTCTCCATTTGCTGCTCTAACATGCTATTCCGTGTATAGCTGTAGAAGGAAATCCAGTTGCTTCAAAAAGAGTTGGGTCAAATACCTTTTCTAAGGTTGTGCACCCATCTGATTCTAAGGAAATGGATAATCTACCAACCCAAAAGTTTGAAAAGAAATTATCTCCCCTGGCACCACCTCGTCAAGAAAACTGTAATGTTCTTGTTCTTCTACTGTAGTGTGATTTCTTTACATAAATCCATGTCATCTTACACACTTTCTATTGTTTACTTTTATTATATACATGTAACCATTATTTTTTCCTGTCTAATTATGGGAGCTTTAATTTCCACCCACAACTTTCTCTCAGTTCACACACCCATTTTCTTTCGAAATTTAATGTCCGAACAAAATTACATGGTTTGGATATCTACTTTCGAATCATAACGTTTCATTCAAAAGTTGATTTCCAATTACCAAACTATATAGTTTAATTCAGAAGTTAAAAAGATGAGACTCGAATCGGGTTTACGGTTTGGGAGTTAGAGCCGAATTCTGGTCTTGACAAACTAGCTCCTTAAGAAACTTAGAATTCAAAGTGTTGACACCCCAAAATCACCAAACAACGTCAAATTAGCACGAAACTTGGCACACACGACCACCTAGGTACGAGAGACTGGTGGGAGAAGACAGGACTCGAATCGGATTCTCGGTTTGGGAGTTAGAGTTGGATTTTGGTCTTGGCAAACTAGCTCCTTAATAAACTTAGAATTCGAGGTGTTGACGCCCTAAAATCACTAAACGGTGTTAGATTAGCACGAAACTTGACACACACGACCGCCTAAGCATGAGAAACTTGTGGGAGAAGACGAGACTAGAATCGGGTTCTCAGTTTGGGAGTTTGAGCCGGATTTCGGGGCAAACTAGTTCTTTAATAAACTTAGAATTCGAGGTGCTAACGCCCCAAAATCACCAAATAGCATCGGATTAGCACGAAACTTGACACACACGACCGCCTAGGCACGAGAGACTTGTGGGAGAAGATGGGACTTGAATCGGATTTCTAGTTTGGGAGTTAGAGCCAGATTTCGGTCTCGGCAAACTAGTTCCTTAAGAAATTTAGAATTTAAGGTGTTGACGCCCCAAAATCACTAAACGGCGTCGGATTAGCATGAAACTTGGCACACACAACTGACTAGGCAAAAGAGACTTGTGGGAGAAGACAGGACTCGAATCGGGTTCCTGGTTTGGAAATTAGAGCCGGATTTCGGTCTCGGCAAACTAGTTCTTTAATAAACTTAAAATTCGAGGTGTTGACGCCCCAAAATCACCAAACGGTATCGGATTAGCACGAAACTTGGCACACACGACCGCTTAGGCACGAGAGACTTGTGGGAGAAGATGAGACTCAAATCAGATTTCTAGTTTAGGAGTTGGAGCTGGATTTTGGTCTCGGCAAACTAGTTCCTTAAAAAACTTAGAATTTGAGGTATTGATACCCCAAAATCACCAAATGACGTCGGATTAGCATGAAACTTAGCATTAAATACTACCTAGGCATGAGAGACTTGTGGGAGAAGACGAGACTCGAATCGGGTTCCTGATTTGGAAGTTAGAGGCGAATTTCGATCTTGGCAAACTAATTTCTTAAGAAACTTAAAATTCGAGGTGCTGACATCCCAAAATCACCATACGGCGTCGGATTAGCACGAAACTTGGCACATACTACCGCCTAGGCACAAGAGAGTTGTGGGAGAAGACAGGACTCGAATCGGATTCCTGGTTTGGGAGTTAAAGCCAGATTTTAGTCTCGGCAAACTAGTTCCTTAAGAAACTTAGAATTCGAGGTGTTGACACCCCAAAATCACCAAACGATGTCGGATTAACACGAAACTTGGCACACACGACCGCCTAGGCACGAGAGACTTATGGGAGAAGACGGGACTAGAATCGGGTTCTCGGTTTTGGGAGTTAGAGTCGGATTTCGGTCTTGGCAAACTAGTTTTTTAAGAAACTTTGAATTCGAGGTGTTGACATCCCAAAATCACCAAACAACGTCGGATTAGCACGAAACTTGGCACAGACGACTGCCTAGGCACGAGAGACTTGTGGGAAAAGATGGGACTCGAATCGGGTTCCCGGTTTGGGAGTTAGAGTCGGATTTCGGTCTGGGCAAATTTGTTTACTTAATTATCTTTGTAATTGTATAGTTATTAAATTTGTATGTTTTTTGTAATTGACATATTAACACATAATTATTTTGTCATTAATTATTTTTGTTTTTTATTTTCAGATATTGCCCGAGTAAGAGTTTGCTTCTTGTGGAATGCATACTCGTGAAGAATGCGACTAACTTTTGTTTTTGTTACTCACGGAGAATGATGAGGAAAACTTTTGTTTTTGGTTTATGTATTTTGAATTGTGAATTGTTATATTTATTTATTTTGATGATTTGTTTAATTATGTTTTAATTTATTTGGAAGAGAAAAATAGAATCACAATTTATTTTGATGATTTATTTAATTATGTTTTGATTTATTTAGAAGAGAAAAATAGAATCAAAATTTATTTTGATGATTTATTTGAAAGAGAAAAATAGTGGGCTTGTTTGGTTTGTTTTTAGGAGAGTTGTTTTTGAAAAAAATTTGGGAGAGTTGTTTTAGAAATTTTTTTGGTTTGTTTGGTTGTATATTTTGAGAGAAATTTTTTTTGTGGAAGTTTGGGATGATTTGATATTTTGTTGTAATTGAGTAGATGTGTGTGAAAGAAAAAGTGATTGAGAAGGAGAGAGGTGAGAGGAGAGAGAAAAAGTAATTGATTGATGTGTAAGAGAAAAAGTGATTTTAGAAATTTTTTGAGAAAAATCTCAAACCAAACAATTTTTTAGAAATTTTTTTTCTAAAACTCATCTCTCAAACTCAAACCAAACATACCCAGAATCAGCATTTATTTTGATGATTTATTTAATTATGTTTTAATTTATTTGAAAGAGAAAAATATAATCAAAAGTTATTGTCCCATTATTTTCACCTAAACCTTTATCCTAAATGTTGTTAGAATATATTTAATATTTAATTAAATCAGGAGTTCAAACAGCCCAAAATAGAGGTTCAAACAACCCAAAAACAGAGGTTGAAATAGCCTAACACAGCAACAGTTCAAAAGGTTTAAGTGGAAGATATTCAAATTTGTAATGATGGAGTGGAAAATATTCAAATTAGTAATGATGAAGTGGAAGATATTCAAATAAATACAACGGCTATAAACGGATATAAGTTTCATTATATATACCAAAGCCTCTAATGTAGACAAGTTATAAAAAAAATCAGAAAATATTCTTTGATCTATAATCACTCACATCTATTCTCTGAAAAATTCTCTAAAAAGTGTTCTTCATTTTTTGTTTACATCTTTTTTTAGAAATTATACACTGAGACGTATAGCTTTAAGCCTATCTTTGCTGTGTGAGATTTATAGAAAAACTAGAGCTTCATTTTTATATCTATCTTTGAGAGATAATTCTTGTAGCTTTCTGTGAAAGCAAAAACACATTCCTTTCATCCTTGTAAAAGTGTAGTACACTCAGTGTTCTTGACTTAGAAAGTTTGTGTAAAATCCGTGGAGGATTGTTCTATCTGTAAAGAGGTTGCTAGCACCCCTGTGAAGCTAGAGCATAGTGGAAAATCTCAAGTGAAGTTTGAGGAGTGGACGTAGACCGAGTTGAAGCTGAACCACTATTAATTTGTTTATCTCTCTCTCCCTTATCTCTTTATTTTATTTAAATTGCTGTAGCTATATTTCATATTTTCACTGTGCTAAAATCATTAACTGACATAGTTGTTAGAACACTTGTTTTTAATTATTTTTATTTCATTAAGTATATTTATCTATTATGCTAGTCATAATTTTTATTAGGGTATTATTAATTTTTAATTGTAAAAATCTAATTAGCCCCCTCTTAGGTTGTCTTTTGGGTAACAATTGGTATCAGAGCCTAGATTATTGTTTGAGATTTAACCATCTAGGAGTTTCGATCTATAGCAACCTTAGCTAGCACTGCTGAAGGACAAGCCACCAATAGGCCACCACTATTTGATAGAAACAACTATAGTCATTGGAAAATAAGATGACCCTATACATTCAAGCCACTGATTATGCCATGTGAATTATTGTCACCAAAGGTCCAAAAATTCCTACTAAATTAGTAGACAATATTAGTATACCTAAAACAGAAGATGAATGTGATGAGAGGGATCACAAATTATTGCAAGCCAATGCTAAAGCCAAACTCACTCTTGTTTGTAGATTAGACTCTAAGGAGTATAACAGAATTTCAAGTTGTGATTCGGCAAAAGAAATTTGGGACAAACTAGAGGTAACGTATGAAGGTACAAATCAAGTGAAGGAATCTTGTATTGATATGCTTGGTCATAGTTATGAATTGTTTAAAATGAACTCTGATGAATCTATTTCAAGTATGTTTACTAGATTTATTGAAATTGTAAACTCTTTGAAATCTCTTAGCAAAATTTATAGTAATAGTGAGTTGGTGAGAAAAAATTTTAGGTGTTTACCAAAGAATTGGGAAGCAAAGGTCACTGCCATTATAGAAGCCAAAGATCTCTCCACACTTGGATTGGATGAGCTTATGGGTTCCCTTATGACTCATGAGATCACCATGAAAAGACATGAGGATGTTGAAAACAAAAAGAAAAGTGGAATTGCATTCAAAGCCTTATCAAATGAAGAAGAACATGAAAACTCCAGTGAGGATGAAAGTTATGCCATGTTTAGTAGAAATCTCAAAAAGCACTTCAAGAAAAACAATTATGGAGGAAGAAGACCTTTCAAAAAGGAGTATAACAAAGATAACTAGAAAAAACCAATTATTTGCTATGAGTGCAAAAATCCTAGACATATGAAGATGGATTGTCCAAAATTGAAAAACCATGGAAAAGACTACAAAAGAAACAAGAAGGCCATGGTAGCAGCTTGGGGAGAAAGTGAAAATGAAAGCTCAAATGATGAAATTGAAAATGAAGTAGCTAACTTGTGTCTCATGGCTCTTGAAGATGAAGACTCTACTCAAGATGAGGTAACTATTCTTTATAAAGAACTTGAAAGTGCATTCCATGAACTACAAGATGAATTTAGAAAAGTTTGTGCAAAAAATAATGTGTTAAAAAAATCTGTTGCATCTTTATCTAGTAATGTAGAAGAATTAAAGAAAGAAAAAAATTATTTTAAAAAATGATTTTGACACCATCTCTAATGAGAAAACTGCTTTAAAAAACAATGTCGATGATTTAACAAAAACACTTGAAAATTTTGTGAAAGGTAGAAATAATCTCAAAATGCTTTTTGGAAATCAAAGATGTGTTTTCGATAAAGCGGGCATTGGATATAACCCTATTAAGAAACAAAAGAATCTCAATACAATTTTTGAAAAGACAGCTCTCATGACACACCCTTATATTACTTGTCATTATTGTAGAAAGAAAGGCCATTATATATCTTATTGTCCATTCAAAAAGAATATGAACATGGAAATTAAAAAGATTTAGATTATTAAGGGATCTAACAAAACTAACCAAGAAGGACCCAAGAAATTATGGGTACCAAAAACCAACATTTGATTGTCATCTTATAGGTTTGCTTTAAGTCCAAAGCTAAAGAGAGGAAGTGGTACCTTGATAGTGGATGTTCAAGACACATGACTGGAGATAAATCATTCTTTACTAAACTATCATCGAAAGATGGAGGATTTGTTACTTTTGGAGACAACAAGAAAGGAAAAATCATCGGTATTGGTAGCATCGATATTTCTCCTAACCCTTCTATTGAAAATGTTTTACTTGTTGATGGACTTAAGTATAACCTACTTAGTATTAGTCAATTATGTGATAAAGGTAATTGAGTTATTTTTGATAAATCACATTGCACAATTGAAAGCACAAATGATCATAAAGCTTTATTCATTGATAATCGCCGTGATAATATTTATGTTTTTCATCTTAATGATCTCTATGCTAGTGATGTTAAATGTTTATATGTTAATAATGAAAATAGTTGGTTATGGCATAGAAGACTTGGTCATGCTCATATGGATTTAATTGCTAAACTTTTGAGAAAGGATTTGGTCATTGGACTTCCAAAAATTAAATTTGAAAAAGATCATCTTTGTAGTGCTTATCAACAAGGAAAACAAACTAAAACATCATTTAAATCAAAATCTCATATTTCCACAACTAGACCTTTACAACTATTGTATATGGATTTATTTGGTCCCTCAAAGACACCTAGCCTAGGTGGTAAACATTATTGTCTTATTATAGTTGATGATTATTCAAGATTTACATGGGTTATGTTTTTAGCACACAAAGATGAAACATTTTCTTCTTTCACAAAACTCTGTCGTAGAATTCAAAATGAAAAAGACTTTCTTATTACTAATATTCGAACCGACCATGGTAGAGAACTTGAAAATGAGATATTTGAATTGTTTTGTGATGAACATGGTATTGGACATAATTTTTTAGCACCTCGAACCCCTCAACAAAATGGTGTAGTAGAAAGGAAGAATAGAACTTTAGAAGAGATGAGTAGAACAATGCTTTGCGAAAATAATCTTCCTAAATATGTTTGGGCCGAAGCCGTTCACACCGCATGCTATATTTTAAATCGTGCATTGATTAGACCTATTCTCAAAAAGACTCCTTATGAACTTTGGCAAGATAGAAAGCCCAACATTAGTCACTTGCATGTTTTTGGTTGTAAATGTTTTGTGCATAATAATGGTAAGGATAACTTAGGTAAATTTGACTCAAAATCTGATGAAGGAATTTTTCTTGGCTATTTCTTAACTAGCAAAGCTTATCGTGTTTTTAATAAAAGAACTCTTGTTGTGGAAGAATCTATACATGTGGCATTCGATGAAACTAACATCTCTGCTCAAAAGCAAATTGTTAGTGATAATATAGATTTGGAACCAAATGTGGAAGATTCAAGTATCTATAAAGAAGAGAACCAACCATGTAAGTTGAACAAAGAGATTGAACAGCCTATTTTCCTACCTCAAGAAAAAGGAGGAGACAATGATGATTTGCCAAGAGAATGGAAGTTTGTTCATAATCACCCTAAGGATTTAATCCTAGGTGACCCTACAAAAGATATCGAAACTCGCTCTTCACTTAGAAACATTTGTAGTAACCTGGCTTTTCTCTCATAGATTAAGCCTAAAAACTTTCAAGCAACCGAATTCGATGAACATTGAATGATAGCTATGCACGAAGAGCTTAACCAATTTGAGAGAAACAAAGTGTGAGAACTTGTGCCAAAACCTAAAGATCATACCATTATCGGTACCAAATGGATCTTTCGAAACAAGCTTGATGAATCTGGCACAATTATAAGAAACAAAGCTAGACTTGTTGCACAAGGATATAATCAAAAAGAAGGTATTGATTTCGATGAAACCTTTGCTCAGGTTACTAGATTAGAAGCGATTCGCATGTTACTTGCATTTGCATGTTTTAGAGATTTCAAACTTTATCAAATGGATGTAAAAAGTGTCTTTCTAAATGGTTTTATAAATGAGGAAGTTTATGTTAAACAACCCTAGGTTTTGAAAATCATGCTTTTCTAAATCATATTTTTAAACTATCAAAAGCTTTATATGGTTTGAAACAAGCGCCTCGTGCATAGTATGAACGATTAAGTAAATTTTTGATTGAAAATAATTTTTCTAGAGGAATGATTGACACAATAATTTTTGTTAAAACTAAAAATGATGATTTACTTATTGTGCAAATATATGTGGATGACATTATATTTGGTGCTACTAATGAAACCTTGTGTAAGGAATTTGCTAATTGTATGCAAGGTGAGTTTGAGATGAATATGATGGGGGAGCTAAATTATTTCCTTGGATTTCAAATCAAACAATGTAAGGAAGGAATTGTTATCAACCAAGCTAAGTACACAAAAGAACTACTCAAAAAGTTTAGTATGTATGACTCAAAAAATAGCTGGAACACCTATGAGAACATTCATTAAGCTAGACAAGAATGAAAAATGTAAGTCCATTGATCAAACAAATTATCGAGGTATGATCGGCTTACTTCTTTATTTAACTGCAAGTAGACCCGATATTATGTTTAGTGTTTGTATGTGTGCTGATATCAATCAAATCCTAAGGAATCACATCTCATTGCTATTAAAAAAATTTTAGATATCTTGTGGACACTCAAAATTTAGGACTGTTTTATCCTAGAGGTGTCGCATTTGATTTAATTAGTTACTCGGATGTCCACTTTGCCGGATGCAAACTTGATAGAAAAAGCACCAGTGGCACTTGTCACTTTCTTGGTAACTCATTAGTATCTTGGTTTAGTAAAAAGTAAAATTTTGTTGCTTTATCAACGGCCGAAACTGAATATATAGCTTCCGGAAGTTGTTGTGCCCAAATAGTTTGGATGAAACAACAATTAGAGGACTTTGATTTGCATTATGATCATATCCCTATTAAATGTGATAATATTAGTGTCATCAATTTAAGCAAAAATCCAGTTCAACACTTACGAACAAAACATATTGAAATTCGACATCATTTTTTAAGAGATCATGTTCAAAAAGGAGATATTGTACTTAAATTTGTAAACACCGACAAGCAATTAGCGGATATTTTCACAAAACCCCTAAACAAGGATCGCTTCAATTTTATTCGTGGCGAGCTTGGAATGTCGATTTCTACTTAAAAAGTTTTGTTATGACTGTGAAACTTGAATTTTTGTTAAAATGATATATGTGTATTGCTACATTGATATGGAAACATTTATATCAGTTGCATGCTCTCAAGTCCTTCATACATTTATTGTCCTTAACAGTTTGCTATTCTCAACTGTATAATTTTTTTTGGGTTCTGCATCTTGAGGTAAAATTAACTTTGCATACATTGATTTTCTTTAAAACCCTCATGGTATTTTTTTTGCATTACCTTTCCAGCAACACCAACGTCTCATTAAGTTTAATTTCTGCTGATATTATTTTATTTTATTTTATTTTTATTTTTTTATTAGGCTTAATTTCTTTTATTTTTATTTTTTTTTCACATTCTTATTTTTTGTTTAGGCTTTTTTTTTTTTTTTTTTTTGCTTTTTAATTTCATTTTTCAGTACTTAAACATAAAAATAAAAACAAATCAAAATACAAATATTTACATAAAAAAAAAAAAAACACCCTTCATTTTTTTACGGTCATACGTTGATCAAAATAAATATATTTACATATAAAAAAAAAAACCCTTCATTTTTTTTACGGCCATACGCCAATCTTACTTACTCGTCTCTTCCATCGTTTTCTTCCTCTTTTTATCACCTTGGGAGGCCCTTGAAGGCCCTGCCCCCGTGCTATCATCGAGAGCGACGACTCTCCCCTGACTATCAAAGGCCAAGAACGACGTTGCTCCAAATCGGGCCATGGAGGTGGTCTTCTGTTTAAGCTCTTTATTTTCGGCCTTTAGTGCGCAAATCTCTGCTCGCACATCCTTGTACATGCGCTGGAGCAGCGAGAGTTGCGTGTTGACCTGGTGGAGCTCATTCGTCCTGTTCTGCAGTCGGGAGCCAATTTTGTGACTGCAGTCACCGTCTCTATATAGGACGTCAGTGTGAAATGATTGGCTTCAATGTCTGATTGAGCTGCCATTATTTGCTCAATCGACATCATGGGAAGGTTGGAAAGAGTAGGAGTTGGGGCACTCGGCCCAGCAGCGCTTACGAGATCATTCAGGTCCGGAAAGAGAGTAAGGGGACGGGACAAGACCATGAAGTTGAAGAGAGAGATGTAATCGACAGGAGGGTCATTTTTGGCAGGCTTTCTGCTTTGCTCAGTTTCTCTGTTCTATCTCTCTCACGTAGAAGAAGAAAGAGATGGAAACGCCTGAGAAAGAATAAGAAGAAGAGCGTAATTAAGAAGAAGACGGAGGAGAAGAAGACAAGAGGGAGAGAGAGCCGAGGCCGTTGATTGACCCGTCTCGCTTTTGTCGGTCAGCTGACGCAAAAGCAAGGACGTGTGTCCGACACGATTTTCGACGGAAAAGAAAGAGACGCACAAATCGTATATATATATATGTATATATATGTTTTGAATTGTATATATGTCATTTATCACTATCATTTTCCTCCTCCTCCTCCTCCTCCTCCTCTAGATTTCGACCCATGATTTCCTTTTGATAATGTCACAGAGGGAGAAATTATATGATGTTATGTATTATGATATTATTTTGTTATGATGTTATGTATTATGGTATTATTTTTAAATTATGGTATTATTTGAAAACTAATCTAATGATTATGTATTTATAGTTTGATATATTTGTCTCATATCATGTCCCTAATTAAAGCTTATTTATTACACATGTGCTAACCTATGTATTTAGAAATGAATTCAGGGAGCATGACTTGAGGGGGAGCTTTTTTTACTCCAAAATCAAATCAAAACATCATTGTGTGCCATCATAAAAAAGGGAGAGATTGTTAGACTTATTTATTTTGATAATTTGTTTAATTATGTTTTAATTTATTTGGAAGAGAAAAATAGATCACAATTTATTTTGATAATTTATTTAATTATGTTTTAATTTATTTGGAAGAGAAAAATAGAATCACAATTTATTTTGATGATTTATTTAATTATGTTTTAATTTATTTGGAAGAGAAAAATAGAATTAAAATTTATTTTGATGATTTATTTGAAAGAGAAAAATAGAATCAACATTTATTTTAATGATTTATTTAATTATGTTTTAATTTATTTGAAAGAGAAAAATAGAATCAAAATTTATTTTGTCCCATTATTTATCACCTAAACCTTTATCCTAAATGTTGTTAAAATGTATTTAATATTTGATTATATCAGGAGTTCAAATAGCCCAAAACCGAGGTTCAAACAGCCCAAAAATAGAGGTTCAAACAGCCCAGCACAACAGCAGTTCAAAAGGTTCAAAAGGTTCAAGTGGAAGATATTCAAATTTATAATGATGGAGTGGAAGATATTCAAATGAATATAACGACTATAAATGGCTATAAGTTTCATTATATATACCAAAACCTCTAATGTAAACAAATTACAAAAAAAATCAAAAAATATTCTTTGATCTATAATCACTCACATCTATTCTCTGAAAAATTCTCTGAGAAGTGTTCTTCAATTTTTGTTTACATCTTCTTTTAGAAATTATACACTGAGACGTATAGCTTTAAGCTTATCTTTCCTGCGAGAGATTTACAGAAAAATCAGAGCTTCATTTTTATGTCTATCTTGGAGAGATAATTCTTGTAACTTTCTGCAAAAGCAAAAACACATTTTTTTCAATCTTGTAAGAGTATAGTACACTCAGTGTTCTTGACTTAAAAAGTCTGTGTATAATCCTTGAAGGATTGTTCCATTTGTAAAGAGGTTGCTAGCACCCCTGTAAAGTTAGAGTATAGTGAAAAATCTCAAGTGAAGCCGAGTTGAAGTCGAACCACTATAAATTTATTTGCCTCTCTCTTCCTTATCTCTTTATTTTATTTAAATTGTTGTAACTATATTTCACATTTTCACTGTGCTAAAATCATTAATTGACATAGTTGTTAGAACACTTGTTTTTAATTATTTTTATTTCATTAACTATATTTATCTATTGTGCTAGTCATAATTTTTATTAGGGTATTATTAATTTTTAATTGTAAAAACCTAATTCACCCCCCTCTTAGGTTGTCTTTTGGGTAACATGAACAACATTATGTACTTAAACATTATATATGTATTATGCAACATTATGTAGTGGGGTAATTTGCTGATGTTTAGTTATGAATGCAAAAATATTTTTATTATGGAGAAATTGTTATTTATATACATGAATTTTTATATTATTATGCAATTATTGGTTTCTTTTTCAATTTTTTTTTTTCATTTAATACATGCAATTTTAATATTTTTAATAATTTTATTTATTTATTATTATTATTATTATTATTTTTTTGTGACGGCACCATACCGTCGTTAAAACATTAAACCTAAAATGTAATTTTTTTGGTGACATAGGCAATGCCATCGCAAATTAGTTTTTGGCGATAGAGATAACGCCGTCTCAAAAAAAAAAAAAAAAAAAATTCGCGACAGCTTCTTTTGCTGCCTCAAATAAAAGTTTTAGTGACGGTAGAAGTATTGCCATCGTAAAAGGTCTCATTTTTTATATATTATAGACGATAGTAAAATGCCATCACAAAAGTCAACATTTGCCGTCGCAAAAAAAAAAAAACGACGGCGGCATGCCATTGCTTAAATTTTTTTGCAACACCCTCTGTTGTGACCTCTCTTTTGCTGTCACTAAAAGTCATTTGCTGTCGCTAAAATTTTTTTGAGACCACATTAAGTGTATCGTTGTATTTTACCGTCGCAAAAAATTAAAATTTTTGTAGTGTACTCATACTACCACATAATAATTGTGCATGTTTGATTTGCAAACCAAATTTTACATTCAATTATTATTATTATTATTATTATTATTATTATTTAAAGTAGGTTACTTTATGATCTTAACCATCATGAATATATTCAATGCTCATTAACTTCAACTAGTACCAAAAAGTCTTTGTAAGTTGAGGTTTCATATTTCACTCTGTAGTTCCATAATCATTTTTCTCTGTTAGTGTTGAGGAAAAAAATCTCCAAAGGCCCCGTTAAAAATACATTTTTATAGACGAAAGGCCTCAATAGTAATGTTGTACATAAAACTTCTAAAATTCTATTTTCAATAATAGAAAATGAATTTTACATACACAGAATACAAAAAGTTCGTAAATATTTAATTGAATATTAAACAAAACCTATAATTACAATTTTGTTTGCCCTAGCTAAGAATTATATTGTGCCGAAAAAAAAAATTACTTTGAACCATTTACTGAGTTTTGGACTCAAAATGAGACCTACTAAACTTCCATTATGTTTGGTTTAGTTTTCAGAAACTAGTTGGGTGGAAGAAATGAAAAAACATACTATTATTTTTATATGATTTTATCTTTGTTTGGGACAAAAATATTTTTAAAAAATTCAAGAATAAATTTTTTGGTATTTATTTTTGTCAAACTAAGTTGTGTGTTTTTTTGTTTTTGTTTTTTTTTATTATAAAAAAAAAATAGAAGCAAATTCTAAAACCTAATTTTTAAGAAAATGTTGTCTATAGAAGGATCCCTTAAAAATTTTAATCTCTCTTTTGATTGTTCAATGCAATAGTTTTTTTTTTGCGGATCTCTTGTGTTCCCATGGCACCATTATTATTATTATTATTATTGAGACACAAGATCCATATTAACTAAGAGGTCCTTATATTATGTATAATCACATCTATTTTATTAGAATTTAAATTCCCATTTTAAGAAAAATTATTAGGTACATATTATTCCCAACAAATGAAGAATCACAAGACGCATTATGTGGGTGATCCCTGCCTCTCAACTAATTAACAAAAGTTATTTTTTGTTTCAATCATAAATTTTTTTAATATATCACTAATTGAGAACACTGCATAAATAATATTACATAATATTTTAAAATTACTAAATAATAATCCCATTTTAAATAGAAAGGTCCCCACGAGAGAAATTAATGGAGTCAAAGAACAGGACGTGAGAAATAGTCAAAGATTTAACAAATCTTGAACCATTTATGAATTCCGAAAAAGGCACCAATTGCAATTCATGACAAGTGATAGGTGGAAAATTTTTAGTCCAATCTTAGAATATTAAAATTTGACACGAAAGTTAAGTTTGATTTGCCCAAATCAAACCAATTATTCCCCTAACTTATTCCCATAGAACTCAATCATTTGGGGATTTTTTTGATAAACAATATAATGTATTTCATTTCTTTTTTTTCCCTTTTTTTTTTTTTTTTTGGTTTTTGTGATGTTCAACCCAAGCCAACCCCAGTTGATTTTAGTTCTGAATCTAAAATTTTATAACTAATCAAAATTGGATCGATTATAAGTTTGTCTCTAAACCGAGCCAATCACACCATGCACATTTACATTTATTGATCATGCCTAAATTGAAGGATCGTGTTATAATGAGATGAGTTTTAAATAGTAAAATTGTGTATGAAAGAGAGAAGAATGGTCTAATAAAGAGAGAAGCAATTTGTGGTAAGTTGCGTGTCATTGTGTTGGAGCAAAATAATTGTAAATTCATGGAAAGTCAATGGTTTAAACTAAAGCTATTAAAATTCTTAATCACTCGTCATGGTTGGAAGCAAAATTGTTTAATCATTAAGGGTTTTTGGCCTGGTGGCATTTTTTTCCTGCAAGAGATCACAGATAATAGTTGAGTCTCGTCAGATACGAGATATGGTCGCATTTCTCCTCAATTTTTATCTGTATCATTTGTTACTTGTTGCAAGTTTACTTGTCTCCATCACTTAGCGACTCTCCTTCTCCACATCCAAAATTGGATATATTTCGAACCTAGAAAAAAAAAAAAAAAAAAAAAAAAAAAAAAAAAAAAAATCATCTCATTTACTTGAGAAGCAGAAAAAAATAATTATCTCATTGACCTTGCACACAATGTAGAAATGAGGATTAATGCTTGAGACTTTCAAAATAGGTGATTTCCATGACTCTCAATTGATTGGTGATTATTTATTATGTATTCTTTTCCCTCTCTCTCTCTCTCTCACACAGGTGCGTATGGATCGTGGGAATCTATAGCGCTTCTGTACAAATGAGTTGCATTAATGCATTATGCATGAGCGAGATAGGTATAGAGATTTTTTTATAAAACAAAAAATAAATAAATAAATAAATAAAATAGTCAAAAGATACGATGACATCAACTTTTGTGCACCTTCTATTTATTTATTGTTATTAATACTTTAAAAATTATATAGATTGGACATTCAATTATGAAAGAAAATTTAACACAAATACAATCATATAAAAATCCTAAAAAATTTTAACAATTACAAGAGGGAATGACCTCCAACATTATAATGGGAAAGATCACAAAAGTTCAGAACAATTTTTGTGCAACAATTTTTATCAAAGTGAAAAATTAACCCAATTTTTTTTTCTTCAACTTTTTGTTACAGACTGGGCGCTTGTTATCCTTCCGAGAAGTCGACTCCACAAGTGGTACTGTGTACCCCGTGCATTATGCCCAAGGACCAACCTAGGTGATGCGATAGAGATCTACCTGCTTGCTTTGCTGCTTACAAACTAATGCGTTTGCAAGATGCATGGTGTAGAACTCGCATTACCCATGAGTCAGTATGTGACATGCTACCACTACCAATCCATGACGCCCTCGTCAGGGAAACATTACCTTGTCTGCCACCATACTTGTCCGTTCCCCTATCCATGGGAAACCCGCCCTGCGAGGACACCAACCTTAGTGCGGACCCCATAATGAAGGTATTTGGTGTAAGTCTCACGTACTGTCTCCATCACAGGGCCCATAAGCTGGCTCTGATATCACTTGTCACGGATTGGACACTTGTCATCCTCCCGATAAGTTGGTTCTACGAGTGGTACTGCATACCCCGTACATTATGTCCAAAGACCAACCCAGGTGATGCGATAGGGATTTACCCTACCTGCCATGCCGCCCACAAACTAATGTGCTTATAAGGTGCTTAATGTAGAACTCGCATTACCAATGAATCGGTACGTGACATTTTGCCAGCTTGAATTGTTCACTATTTTCTTTGATTCATAAGAAAGTTAAAGCAGCTTTAGAGTTTACATAACAAAATAAAGCAATGGGATCAACTAATCCCTTCTAAAGCTGACATTTATCATGTCAATTATTGTTAGAACAATTTTCTGTATATAATAAATAACTTGAAACAAATCAAACAAACAAAATAAATTACTTACAGAATTTATTTAGTGAAACAACTTAAGAACAAGAATGATCAAGTTGAGTGTGTGACACTCTGTCTTTAAGACAAATTTGCCCTACTCAGGTACTTATGGAATAATGGCGTCTATCTCCCAAGATACAATGATCTTACACAGATTGTATTAGCACTAAAAACAATCTGTTTCGCCGAACTAGAACCTGTGTTCTATACTCTCAGAATTTTGTCTAAAACTAATATGAAGAATGTATCTATGCAAGAGAGCAAAATGGAAGGTAAGCAGAGAATTTTCGGATGATCAAACTATTGGAAAACTTCTAGTATTTATAGGCTAAATGGTGACTTTTAGGAAAAGCTGAACATGTATGATTTCAAACTGAATAGGTTTGATTTTGAATTGAACAAGTGCAAACTGTTGAAAAAGTTTTGAATCTGTCTGGGAAGAAATTAAATCTGTACGGTGCAATCTGTTAAAACAGGTTAAAAATCTGTTTGAATCTGCTTGGACCGGTTTGGAGAGGACACATTGGTTGGGAGCAAAAACAAAATTTGAATTCAAACTATTTGGTGCAAAATTTAATTTTTTTTTTTTTGCAAGAATTTTGGAAAAATTTTGTCCAAAAAATTAATGTTAAGACCTGACTCACAACCTATACCCGGCCTGGCTCGGCACTGCTCGGCCGGACGGACGGTGGCAGTGGCTTGCACACATGTGTGGTGGTTTGAGCCAAAGCACACTTTGTCCATAACTCCTCCCTTCTACAAACTTGGGGTGTCCCTTGGGGCCCAACCCAAGTTTGTCCACCTAGAGCTTATATACTTACAAAAGCTCTCTTAAATTTTCAATGTGGGACAACTAATTCAAGGAAACTCACATTTGACTCTTCAACTTTCTATTCCACGAACCCAAAAACGACGTCAGTTTTCCATTCACTCATAAATAGTTTTGGCGAACCATTTACACCGTATGACTTACCATACGGCAAGGAACACGTTATCTCTTTGGACCCACCCCAAATGACATATGGGCTCAAAGTTGGTCCAAAATAAGCCTATAAAAATCATAATTTCCAACAATCCCCCACATGAATGGAATTTGATGGAGAGAAAATGCAACAATATGATCTTATTACAGAGAGTACAAAATTCGAAGATATTCTGCAAAAGATAGGTAGCTTTTGGCTTTGAATCTTCCCTTGCGAGACATTATCGAATTTACTAGCTAACCAGTAAACATGATGTCTTGAACTGTTCAGCCATTTGTGTAAACCAAGACAATAGAACTCAAACAATATATTACTAGACACAGTTTAGTTCTCACTATTGTGTTCATTTTGGCCCTGAACAACCTAGTCTTTCATGAGTGCTTTAGAGAATTGTAGCCCTTCACAAGTCTCATAGAACTGGCCCAGTTCACACTCATATAGGTGATTCTTATGAAAAGTATCCTGCCATACTCCACTAGATATTCCTAAATATAAGAATCATTAAAAGTATTACTTAACCTAAAATACTGCAGACATCCCTATTTCATCATAAAAATTGGTAGAAGTTTGACTCCCCAATGATCCTTATGAGTCATACACAACTCGGTTGTCCCTTTGAACCTAGATCTTGGGATCTCCAGTTAACTAGGTTGGGTTGCCGTTGTGATAACTATTATTTAATAGACTTAAGTCTCATTCCCCTCGATGAATTCTTAACCAACTCTCTTGATAACCCTTTGGTTGGTAGATTCGCTATGTTATCTTTAGACTTTACATATTCAATGGAAATAATTCCGTTAGAGAGTAGTTGTCTCACGGTGTTATGTCGATAACAAATATGTCGTGACTTACCGTTATACATATGACTCTGTGCTCTACCTATTATTGATTGACTATCACAATGTATGCATATAACAGGCATCGATCTTGGCCACATTGAAATATCTTCAAGGAAGTGATGAAGCCATTTTACTTCTTCTCCAGCTTTATCTAAAGCTATAAATTCTGATTCCATAGTAGACCTAGCAATGCAAGTCTGTTTGGAAGATTTCCAATATACAGCCGCACCACCAAGAGTAAAGACATACTCACTGGTGGATTTTAAGTCTCTAGTATTCGATATCCAATTTGCATCATAGTAACCTTCAAGTACTACTGGATATCTGGTATAATTTAGCCCAATGTTACGAGTAAATCTGAGATATCTTAGAACCCTTATAATAGATTTCCAGTGTTCTACTCCTCGATTACTTGTATATCTACTTAATTTACTTACTGCATAGGCTATATCTGGGCGAGTGCAGTTCATCAAGTACATTAAGCTTCCAATAATTTAAGCATACTCTAATTGAGAAATACTTTCTTGTACATTTCTATAAAGAAACAAATTAAGATCCACAGGTGTTCTAGCAAGATGATCATCATTTTTGCTAAATTTGTTAAGTATTTTCTCAATGTCATGTGACTGTGACAAAGTGTATCCTTCTGATGTTTTGGTAATTTTCATACCAAGAATTACATCAGCAATTCTCATGTCCTTCATGTCAAAATGTTTATTTAACATTTTCTTGATAGTTTTAATCATGTCATTATTACTACCTATGATGAGCATATCATCCACATAAAGACATACTATAATATAATCTTTGTTTGTGTTTTTAATATAAACACATTTGTCACATTCATTAATTTTAAATCCATTTGACATCATTGCCTTGTCAAATTTCTCATGCCATTGCTTTGGCGCTTGTTTTAAATTATATAATGATTTAACCAATTTACACACTTTCTTTTCCTTTCCTAGAACATAAAATCCTTCTGGTTGTTCCATGTAAATTTCTTCATTTAACTCACCATTTAAGAAAGTCGTTTTCACATCCATTTGATGAATTTCTAGATTGTACAAAGATGCAATGGCAATTAACATTTTAATGGATGTTATTCTAGTAACTGGTGAGTGTGTGTCAAATCCTTTAACTACAAGTATTGCCTTGTATTTGTCAATTGATCCATCCACTTTCATTTTTCTCTTGGAAATCCACTTATACCCAAGAGGTTTATAACCTGGTGGCAAATCCACCAATTCCCAAGAATGATTTTGCAAGATGGATTCAACTTCGTTATTTATAGCCTTAGGACTGGACATAATTTCTTTAAAAGTTAAAGGCTCATTTTCTAATAAAAAAGTTAGAAAATCTAGACTAAAATATTTTGAGGTTTTAGCACGTTTACTACGCCTAGATTCCTCTTCCTTATTTTTATCTTACTTTTGCTCTTGTTCTTGATCATGACTAGTAATAGTATCATAAGATCTTTTATTAGTACTAGTCTCTTGTCCAATTTTATTAGGAAATACATGTTCAAAGAATGATGCATTCCAAGATTCTATAATAATATTTACATACGTTTTGGAATGTTCTGACTTATGAATCAAAAACCGATATGCACTACTATTCATGAAATAACCAATGAATATGCAATTAACAGTTTTAGGACCTATCTTAGTCTTTTTAGGACTAAGAATAGCTACTTTAGCCAAACACCCCCACACTTTTAAGTATTTGTAAGATGGTACTCTTCTATGTCACATTTCATAAGGTGTTTGATTTATTTTCTTTCGGGGTACTTTATTAAAAATATAATTAGTAGAAAGTATTGCTTCTCCCCACAAGTTCTGAGGTAATCTAGAACTTATTAACATAATATTCATCATTTCTTTTAAAGTCCTATTTTTCCTTTCAGCAATTCCATTTTGCTGAGGTAAATAAGGAGTGACGGTTTAATGAATTATTCTATATTCTTTACAAAACTCACCAAAAGGTGATTCATATTCACCACCTTTATCACTTCTTAGTTTTTTAATTTTCTTACCAAGTTGATTTTCAACTTCATTCTTATATTAAATGAAAGTTTCCAAAGTTTCATCATTGGTTCGAATTAAATAAATATAACTATATCTAGTATACTCATCTATGAAAGTGATAAAATATTTTTTTTCCACTTCTAGTTTAAATTGATTTAAAATCACAAATGTCACTATGAATTAATTCAAGTGATTTTGTACTTCTTTCAATTAAATGAAAAGAAGTTTTGGTTAATTTTGCCTCAACACAAATTTCACATTTATGATTTGGCTCAATTACAAATTTAGGCAAACATTCCATATTAATTAATCTACGCAAAAATCCATAATTAACATGTCCTAATCTACCGTGCCATAAAATAGAAGACTTAAGTAAGTAAGAAGAAGATGTATTATAATTAATCATAAGAGAAATAATTGTCATTATATTCATTTTGAAAAGGCCATCATTCATGTAACCTTTTCCTACATACATCCCGTTTTTGGTAAGTACAAATTGGTCATTTTCAAAAACTAGCATAAACCAATTTTTAATCAATAGAGATCCAAAGATTAGATTCTTGCGGATATCAGGCACATGTAGCACATTGTTGAGTGTGAATTCCTTTCCATATGTCATTTTTAGAATAATCTTTCCTTGTCCTTTGACTTTAGAAGTCGAGGCATTGCCCATGAATAGGTGTTCGCTGTTGTCCACCACAAAATAAGATGAGAACATCTTTTTGTTGGCACAGATGTGGCGAAGAGCACTAGTATCCACTCAATATTCTTTAAGATTTCCGACAAGGTTTGTCTTGGAAATAACTACAGAAAGATCAATGTCTTCTACACCATTGGAAATTTTGTCTACTTCGGCCATATTGGCTTGAGTAGGTTTCTTGCTTGATCTTCTTTTGCCATTGCGCTTGCTACGGCAATCTTTGGCCCGATATCCCTCTTTGTCACAGATGTAACATTTGCCATTGAACTTGTACTTCTTAATTTCCCCTCCTTTAGAGCATTGTGAGAAACTTTCTCCAGAATACTTCCGTTTATTTACTTTTGGTGTATGTTCTACCACATTTGCCTTAGACTTCATTGGATGCTTACTAGCCCGCTTCTCAAAATTGTGGTTGTCCTCCTCAATCCTTAAACGCACAATCAATTCCTTCAAAGTCATTTCATTGTGTTTGTGTTTGAGAGGTAGTTTTTGAATTCCTTCCAGCCTTGTGGTAATTTTTCAATTAAGGCAGTAACTTGGAAGGATTCATTGAGAAACATGCCTTCTGTATGAATGTCATTCAAAATAAGTTGGAGATCTTGAACTTGATTGATCATAAATTTTGAATCAGTCATCACAAAATCCAGAAATTTGTCAACCACAAATTTCTTTGAGTGTTATCTTCTATTTTGTAGTTTTTCTCCAAGGATTCCCAAAGTTCCTCTGCCGTCTTGATAGGACTATAGATGTTGTACAATGTGTTATCAAGTCCGTTCAAGATGTAGTTCTGACAAAGGAAATCAGCATATTTCTAGGCATCGACCGCAGCAACCACTTGTCGGTCGATTTCATCATCTTTTAGAGTAGGAGCATTCTTATGGAGAAAACGTGTCAAGTTGAGGGTAGTAAGATAGAACAGCATTTTCTACTACCATCTTTTAAAATCAGTTCTTAAGAACTTCTCTGGCTTTTCACCATGATTGACTAGCATAGTCATAACAGAAGGAGGGGTTATAATAATTGCAGTCACCATACCAGTACTGGTTTGAACATTAGTTTGACTAGTTTCAGTAGCCTTGAATTCTAAATTATAAAACAAAATTATAATTAGAATTTTATACTACACAAAAAAATTAAACCATAAATACAGAATTTAATTCTGTAAAAATAAAAGAAATAAGAATTGTAACTTTTATTTTCAATTAATTTGAAAATAAAATTTTATTTAAATAAATTAAATCCACACAGAAAAATATTTCTGTAACACTTCAAAAATTAAAATAATGAAAATAAAATTTTAATTAATGAAAACTCAGAAATTATTTTTGAAAATCAAAATTAATTTCTAACCAACTTCACAAATTAATATTCTGAAATTGTTAATGATAAATAGTATATTACTACTATTTGTCAAAGAAAATAAAAAGTATATTACTACTATTTGTCAAACAGTATATTACTACTATTTATATTTTTCAACCAGAATATTACTTTATATAAGCACAGAAAATAATTTATGTAAGAAGAAGAAATGAAGAAAATGAAACAAACGAAAAATTTTATATAAACAGAATAATTCGGGTTTGTCTTAAGATTGTTGGAACAATTTTCTATGTATAATAAATAATTTGAAACAAATCAAACAAACAAAATAAATTACTTACAAAATTTATTTACCAAAACAACTTAATAACAATAATGATCAAGTTGAGTGTGTGACAATAATGATCAAGTTGAGTGTGTGACACTCTGTCTTTAAGACAGATTCGCCCTGCTTAGGTGCTTATAGAATAATGACGTCTATCTCTCAGGATACAATGATCTTACATAGATTGTATTAGCACTAAAAACAATTTGTTTTGCCAAACTAGAACCTATACTCTCAGAATTTTGTCTAAAACTAATATGAAAAATATGTCTATGCAAGAGAGCAAAATGGAAGGCAAGCAGAGAATTTTCAGATGATCAAACTGCTGAAAAACTTCTAGTATTTATAGGTTAAGTGGTGACCTTTAGGAAAGGCCGAACATGTATGATTTCAAACTGAACAGGTTTGATTTCGAATTGAATAGATGCAAACTGTTAAAACAGTTTTGAATCTTTCTGGGAAGAAATTGAATCTGTTCAATGTAATCTATTAAAACAGGTTAAAAATCTGTTTGAATCTATTTGGATTGGTTTGGAAAGGACACACTGGTTGGGAGCAAAAACAAAATTTGAATTCAAACTGTTTGGTGCAAAATTCAAAAAAAAAAAAATTCTGTGAGAATTTTGGAAAAATTAATGTTAAGACCCGATTCACACCATACACGGCCAGACGGACGGCGGCGGCGGCACGTGTGTGATGGTTTGGCCCAAAGCCCACTTTGTCCATAAACTCCTCCCTTCTACAAACTTGGGGTGCCCTTTGGGGTCCAACCCAAGTTTGTCCACCTAGAGCTTATATACTCACAAAAGCTCTCTCAAATTTTTAATGTGGGACAACCAATTTAAGGAAACCTACATTTGACTCTTCAACTTCCCATTCAACGAACCTGAAAACGACGTTGTGACGACCCAGAATTTTTCCCTCCGCTCGAGCGAAGGAGTTGACGCTCGACCAGACTTTTGGAGTTCCCAGCAATTTTGCAGACGGCCTGAGATTCTGGGAGTTGTGAATCTCCGCTCGAGCGGACTGCTTTATTGGTCTGTGCGCGCTCGAGCGGGGAAAGAGGCTCTCGAGCGTGAAAAGTAAGATTACCCTTGACATTGTAGTAGTGTATTTGGAACCTTCCTATTTTATTTTGGAGTATTGATTGAGATGGTAATATGATGGCAAAGTAAGATTGGACCAAAAACTTTAATTCGAACAATTCGTTTACGTTCAGCAGTCACTCTTTTGCCTTTTTCTTTTTTCACACTTCCAATTTGGATGTGAGGTTAGAACCATTGGAAAGCTTATTTCCGGGGCTTCAATTTTAGACACAAGAACGACCTAAAACGGAGTCCGGATGAGAGAGTTATGCATGTTTGAAGTTTTGGAGCCTATGCTGGGAGCAGGTACGCTCGAGCGGGAAGAGGGACGCTCGAGCGGGTTTTGCGAGTACAGCAACTTAAAAACGGGATTTTTAGATCTTTTCTCACATTTTTCTTTTCCCCTCTTCTTTCCTCTCATTCCTAGTCCGAAACCCTAGCCCCAAAACCTTGATTTCCTCTACTTTGATCAATAATCCACTATGGTTTTTGTATCAAGAATGGAGAATAAGAGAAGATCAATGTTTTTACCCGATTGGAACTCGGATTTGCGAAGGCTTCTTCTCAAGCTCACTCCTTTGCTTGATTATTGAGGTAGGGGTTCTAGTTTTCTTCAATACTTACATCAAGAGATAGATTTGTGGTATTTTCATTGTATAAATATATGAATTTTCATTTTGAGCATATAGAGTAATTATGAGATTTGGGAATTTCGAGTTTGAAGCATTGAGGGTTCAATTGATGGGTTAAGGTGATGGAGTATGACCCTTAGATGTATGATCAGGGAGAAAATTGGGATGTAAGGTAATGGTATGAGAAGTTTGAATTTTTATGGAAAACTTTATTTTTCTTGAAACCCTAGGTTAATTTGTGATGATAAATAATGATTTTGCCCAAATTGAAAATAGAATCATGGAATTGGTGGGTTGAATTATACATGTACAAGTTTAATTGGATTTTTGAGATGTTTTGAAATAATGTTAAAAATTTGCGAATGAACTTTATTATGAGCATTGTGAATCATGTTAAAATGAGAAAGGAAATTAGGGGAAATGATTTAGAGAATTAATGTGTGACTTCATATGTGTGTAGGACATGCTTTGGGAGGAATAAATGTTCCACCAACACACTGTGAGTAATAGTACGAAGATGTACATTTTATTTACCATTGATAATTATTATCACTAACGCTCTGTTTCTTGTAAGTGTTACACGAACATGTTACACGAACATTTATTATGATTGAAAGTCAAGGTGAACGTTGAAAGATTGGCATATATCGGTATGACTTTGAAATGACTCTGTTCTATCAATAACGAGTAATAATTCTCTATGATCTATAAGCAAACTACGTCGTTTCTTAATGAATAAATGGAATTAGGGTTATCTTTAAACCAAGTATCTGTATGAAACGGAGATTATTCCATTGTGTTACATGTGGACCCGAGGTCGTTAAGAACCTATGACATGCATGCAAATGTTTAGCATTATTATGTGAATCATGTTAGAATGTGGGTTATTCTGCCCTTATTAAGCATATGGTAATGATATATGTGGGCTCAGTTAATAATTTTTATTGTTATTATTATTCAGTTGTACGCAAGACACCTGTATTAATTTGTAACCAAACCATGGGAAACTTATGTGCATTATTGCATAATGGAATTCTAAGAAAACTAAAATTACTTCTATTACTGTTTCGGTTATGCTATGCTATGACATGATATGATGATTCGGTCTATAAGACCTATGAAATTCTGGTATGGAGCAAAGCGCTGTACGGAACTAAGTACTGCGATGCGAGTTACCTCTAGAATCCGTACGAGCCACCTCTTGAGTCCATACATATGTGAACTGGGCGTAAAGCCAATGTGAAAGTTATGAGGCCTATGGCCATTTTGTATGATCTGTTAGTATGAAACAAAGTGTTGTACGGAACTAAGTGCTGCAATGCGAGTCACCTCTAGAATCCGTACGAGCCATCTTTTGAGTTCATATATGCAATACAAGGGCTTTATGCCAATACAAGGGCTTATGCCATTTTGATAAGGGCTTCATGCCATTTTGTTAAGGATTTCATGCCATTCTGTTAAGGGCTGAAAGCCACTCTGTTTAAGATGGGGCCCAAGGCCGTTCTGTAAAAGATACTTTTGTATAAATGATTTTGAAAATGACTATGCTATACAATGTTTAATGAAATCCATATTTTGGGTTACGGAATGTTTAATATAATAAGTATTTTATGAAATGATAAAAATGCTATGAACTTCCGACATGTTTATGTTATGATACGTTTTCTGGATAATTTTCCCAAAATGCCTAGATACGCTACGAAACTCCGAATGTTCAAGATATGACAAGTTTTCTGAAGAAGATACTTTGTTATGCATATAGAAACAAATTAACCATATGTTCTCTTTATTGATAAATGCTCGGATGTGTATTATAATTCATGTTGAACATTGAATTGTTATGTGCTATTATTCACTGAGCTTGGCTCACTTTATTTTATGTCTGTTTCTGTAGGCACTCAACCTGGAGGTCAACCTTAACCTGTGGCTTCCGTTACCCAGTTGTTAATCCCTGAGTTTCTAAACTCTTAGATGTTGACCGTTCAAGTTATGGAGTTTTGCTAAGTTTTTAATTTGTACCCTAAATGTCTGTTAAGATTGATGTGTATGTAATCCGTTTAGTTTCTCATGTTTTCGTTATACGCCCGACCTTGAGGGCTGGGTCTGTATGTGTATATGTACATGGCTATCTTCAGATGCACGTCATTGTATATTTATCTGCATTATGTTCTGTTTGTGATCCTGACATAGTAGTGGTAGCTCAATGGATATTATTTTACGTTATTATATGTTATTAAATGCTTCCGTTCAGGCCCCATAGGTTATATTCATTAGGTTTTGTGTCCGTTTCTGAGGTTGTCATGCCCAAACTTTTAGGGACGAGTTTGGGGTGTGACAGACGTCAGCTTTCCATTCACTCATAACTGGTTTTGATGAACCGTTTGCACCGTGTGACTTGCCATGCGGCAAGGAACACGTCACCACTTTAGACCTACCCCAAACGACGTATGGGTCCCACTCAAATTTGGGCTCAAAGTTGGCTCAAAATAAGCTTATAAAAACCATAATTTCTGTGGGTGTTGATTTTTGACCACACAAAAAAAAGGGAAACTCAACAAGAGAGCACAGGTAGAATACATTAAGCCTGAACAACCTGTCACAGAAAGATAAGAATCCAGCGGTGGTTCGTCCACCCAGGGGTACTCCAATGATCAAGTCAGTAATCAAATATCTCTCAAAGATAATCAATAGTGCTTCACTCACTAAACAAGTCACTAAACAAAACATAAAAGTATACCTTAGGCCCACGAGGGTGCCCTGTTTTTATAGCCAACACTGACCTGATCCCTGTAGAAGCCTTACGTCAATGGACTTTGGCTTAGTGCTCATCTTGGACTCTTAGCTAGATAGAGATAAACTCCCTAAGAGCTTTATCTTTATCTAGACTGAGATCCTCTCCTATTCTAGGACTCATGTCCCTTATCCGCTCATTCTGGATTCCGGTATCTCCGCAGATAACCTCGGCCTAGCCGAGAAAACCTCGGTGTCAGGACCATGTTACGTGGCACTTCGGCGTCACTTCGGCGTCACTTCGGCCACGTGCTGTCACTCACAAAATATGTCCCACAACTGCCCCCTAAGTTCTATTACCTCGGCAACCTGAGATAATGGAACCTACATCGCTATTTCATTCACAACGTCAGTTGAAATTTGTTCTTTCTTCCATGTCCGAGATCATTACTCGTCGGCTTCATGCACCCAGAACTCAACTGTCCATTCGTCACAAATCAAGAACCAAAAACCAAGTTTTTAAGTTTTCTTAACCGAATCTGCTCCTCTAGTGAGGTTTCTGCCTTATTAAATCAAGAACTCCACGAGTTTTATCTGCTCATGAGCTGTCACACACGATTTTTCTCAACCATTGCTGCCACGCGTCCTTTCCTTATCAGTTCGTACCAAACATGCGCTATAAAGTCGCATTGCTTCTATGCACGCCGCCTGCCAAGCACGTCGTCCAAGGTGTTTAATTATATTTTGCCGCCTTTTCACGTTTTAACAAAAACACTTTATCTCGCTTTGTCCTTTCATTTCGTATTCTCGCACTCTCTCTCAAAGTTTTCTCTGTCTACGAAATTTTCCTCGAACCTCCATTACCGTCCTTTCAAGCTTTCTGTGTTCATCTGACTTACATTTCGGGCGAGTTTTTTACCACCGGGCTCTAGACAATACCAATGTTGGACTCCGGTGAACTTCTTTCCAGCCTTTATTGGGTAAGTTCATAACTTCTTGTCTTGTAATCTCTGTCATTTATTTTTGATTTGTTGCGTATCTGTTACCTGTTTACATGTTTGTTCGTTGCCATTGCAAATCAGTTTTTGTTCTTGAATCTTTGCTGTACAATACATCCTTGTGTCTATTCACATTGTTCATGATTCCCGTACGCACACAGTGTTCATAAATTTGAAGTTTTAACAATTTTGCCACTGTACTTGACTTTTGCACATCCGCACACACCTACTCAATGTTTCTTGAAAAATGTTACTTTCTTGATTCTGAATCATGTTCTTTTTTGTTTTTCTTTGACTTGTTTCCAGATTCTTGCCTTAGATTCTTGTTTCCGTATAGACTTAGATTTGGGATTTGATAGAAATCACATTTTTTAGGAAAATTGAAACAAATTCCCTCTAGATCTTAAAAAACCCTCGCCCTAGTTCCAGCTTAGGTTTTAGCTGAGGTTCCCAATCCCTACCATTTTCTCCGTTCTGATATTCACCCCAAAACACCCTAAGCCAAGATAATGGGTATGTTTAGGTGGAGGGTTGATTCCCTAGAAAAACTTGAGCACTTTAGGAGACACTACGCCAAAACAGGGCATTAACGGCGGTTTTTTTAACGGCGGTAACGAAAACCGCCGTTAATACCGCCGTTAATTTATCATTAACAGCGGTTTCGTTACCGCTGTTAAAAAAACTGCCACTAAAGTGTCTTTAACGACGGTAATAAAACCCTCTATTAACGGCGGTAACAAAACCGCCGCTAATGCCCGCCTTTAACGGCGGTAAAAAACCGCCGCTAATGCCCAATCATTACCGCCGTTAATGACGGCGGTCTTTCCCGGTGGAGCTCCGGCGAAACTCCGGCGTGCTCTGGCGAAACTCCGGCGAGCTCCGGTGAAACCATCTACAATAAAGTAAAAGTAATGTTTAAATATTTATTTAGGGAATATATTTCATGAAGAGTGGCTATGGCAGAGTGGTTGGTGTGGGTGGATGAGAGGTCTTGGGTTCAAAACTTGGGGAGTGCAAGAAGAAAGAATTATTTTTTAAAAAATTTGAACCTATTTACGGCGGTAAAAACCGCCGTTTTTGGTCCTATATTACCGCCGTTTTTGGTCGACTTTTAACAACGGTAATTTACCTTTTTACAATGGTTGTACTTTTTCTGACATGCGCATAAATGGCGGAAACGAAACCGACATTAATACCACCGTTAAAGGTTTTAACGGCGGTTTTACAGCCTTTAACTGTGGTAAAAAACCGCCGCTAAAGCCCAATTTTGGCGTAGTAAGAGTTTTTTATCCCAGCTTAGGTTAGCTGGAGAGGAGGACTCCATTATGCCAGATGGGGATTCCATGTCCTTCCTAGTGGTTGCCTTTATAGAATGTGGACTTCGGTTTCCCTTTGATGCACTCTTTCGTGAAATCCTCCATTATTACAAACTTAACCCCATACAACTTGCCATAAACTCATATCGGGTTATCAATGGCATAATTGAACTAGCACACCGAGAAAAAGCTAGGATCACTCTAGCCGACATCCAATTCTGCTATACCATGTGTGGCCTTAAGTCTGAAAAAGGCTACATACACTACCTCAAGCCCAAATCCACTGCTTACAAATTAATAGCCGACCTCCCAAACTCTAACAAGGATGCTGGAGACAATTACTTCATCGTCTCAAGCAACTGGGAGTTTGCACTTGACGATGACCTTCATATCTATCCTTTACGCTGATTGGTGTTTAAAGAGGGTGATGGTGAGAGCTGAGTTACCTTTTTAATAAGATTTGTTGGTATATATCTGTTTTGTGATGTTCTACTCGTTTTGCAGCTTTTCCCCAACCAGCAAAGGATTTTCGGCAGACCTTCTTCCCTAGCCCCGATCTAAAAAGGCTTTTAGGTTTGGATATTAATAAGCACAAAGCTCCTTTGCTACTTAATTATATCCTGACCTACAAGTCCGCGTTACCTGATGTCCCACGTCAGAGCAAGACTCCCTCATCAATAACAACTCCCACAGTTGTTTTATCATCAAGGCCAGATCAGGCCTCTTCATCGGACCTAGTAGACCAACTGTTCACTTCTGCTCCAGCTCAACTAATCCCACCATTCCAGCGCCGATGCCGACGTCATGCTCTACTAAACATACCAGCAGGCCGAACTCGTAGCTGAAAATGATAAGATTATGAGGTGTCGGCCTACGATCTAACCAATCCTTCCATCCCCCTTCCTGACATTCACTTTGGCACCAAAGTTACACTTGCTGCCACTACCAACGAAATGGGCCACAAGCCAGCAGTCGTTGAAGACCTTCTAGCCAACATCCTAGGGGTAGTGACTGTACAGTCCTCCTCTTCTCCCTCTCAATCCAAGCCAAAGCCAAATAGAGTCAAAAAGGCTAAGGCCAAGACTACAGTGACTCAGATTGATTCTGAGGACACTATACCAATCTCAAAGCTGGCTGAGCTTAAAAAGAACACTTCCGCTGCCGACAAGAGGCCTGCAGAGGCCCCATTGCCCGACGCCCCTTCAGCAAAAAAAGCCGAGGTTTGACCACCTTGAAAGTAGCACTATCTTTGCCAGCAACATGGTCTGGGCACCCGAGGTCATGGTAGAGAATAGACCTTTAGCAGCTGGCGATAGTGCAATCAATGACGTCGAGGTCGCCGCCTCCCTGTCAATGGCCGTGCTCCTACTTGAAGACATGAATCATATGGCCGACCTCGATGAATACAAGAATTTTGGCCTGATGATGCAGCACTTAGTCTTGGTAAGTTGCCTTCTCTATATTTTTTTAAAGTTTTTCAATACTTCGTCAAATTTCACTAATCTGTTTCAATCCTTGCGGGCATCCAGCATGCGCATTCGTATGCGGTCAAGACAGAGATGACAAGGAAGGAGTTGGCAAGAAAGACTAAGGAAGCTGCCAAACTCCTCTCCTCACTCAATCATGCCGAAGCCAACAATCGAGCTCTGTTGGATCAGGCTAAGGCTTCCAAAGCTGCTCAGAATCAAGCCAAGGAAAAGCAAAAATGGCCGATGCTGAAGCCGTAGCCGCCAAGGCCGATCTTGAGGCTGCCAAAGCAAAGACAGCTGAGCTAAAGGCCAAGCTCCAAAAGGTCCTTGACGCAAAGGACATCGAGGTCAAGGCGGCCGATGAAAAGGCCTTTGAAGAAGGGCAAGCCGCCGTCCGCGACCAATACAAAGAGCAAGTTAACCTGGCTTGTAACCGAGGTTATTACCTTGTCTAGACGGCGGCGCTCAACAAGATAGATGTCCCAATGGACTCCCCACTTCGTGATATTGACCAGCTCCAAGTGCCTTTCCCTCCAACTTCACAAGAATCTAATGACGATGCCGAGCAGGATAACGCCAACGAAGAGGTTGCGACTGAAGATGAGGTTACTGCTGGGGCCAAGTCCCCTACTCTAAATGAGTAAGTCCTTGACTTGACTCGAGATGAGGAGGACAATGTAATGACCCGGAACTGTATGATTTAATTATTGGTAATTAATGATGTGTTGGTATAAATTAATTGAAGAATACCTGTTTGATTTAGAAAATTTTCTGTTGAGACTACGACTTTGGGATTGAAATTGAAGACCGTAATGGGTTCAGGAAATGAAATTGAATATGTCTAAGTGATACCGGGAATTTTTAGAACCATCTGAGAAATTTAATTGAGGACTGAATTTCGTCTGAATCGTTAAGTCCTGTTTGGCTTATGTTTTTGGTTTAATCGGCTTAATTGGGTCTATATGATATATATGGATAAAGATAAGGCTTTGACCTCATTTGACTCATCAAAGGGAAAGGAAAAATCTAGAGAGAGAGAGAGAGAGAGAATCGTGAGAAAGAGAGAGACCAAGAGGGAAAGAAGAAGAGAAAGGGAGAAATCAAGTTTACACTTCTCCATTCAAGTGTTTAAGGTAAGACTTTCATGAAATTAGTTGTTGATCCTTGACATTTAGCATGTTGAGCTTAAGATTATGGCATAGTTATGCTTTAATTCATGGTTCCTTTACATGTTTGGCCAATTTGAGGTAGAACCTCCATGGATATAGAGATATGAAGCTTGTATGTATATGATCATGGATTTCCACCTCGATTCATGAGTTTGATCTTGTTTATGGTTCATGTGGGGTTTTGATTTGAAGCTTTGATGTTGAAATTATGTGGTTTCAAATGTTTTGAGTTTGATTTCATAAGATTGGAAGTTTATGTTTCAAAGGAAATGATGAAATGTAGAAGAAGAACCAGAATTTCAGACTTTCGCAGGGTCCGCTCGAGCGGAGGGGAGCCCGCTCGAGCGCAGAAATCACCCTCCCAGCAGTTTTGGACATTTTCTTCAGTCCGCTCGAGCGGCCAAAGTGGCGCTCGAGCGAGAAGGCCTTTTTCAGGAACTTTTCGGGAAAGTTGTATAATTGATTCTAGTATGTTAATTGCATCATTTAGCATCTCATGAGCATGAAATGAATATGAAATGAAGTAAAGAATGAATGAATGAAATGACATGAATTAAAGTAAAGGAAAGAAAAGAGAGGCATGAATGGTTTAATGTATGATAATAATGAATGTTAAGGAATGTTTCATAATGTTAATTGCAGGACAAGCTTCGAAGACCGTGCAACCGGTATTGGAAACCCGCTGTAAGTAACATTTCTGTAAATGATATGTTCTTATGAAAGTATGTTCAAAAGTGATATGTTGTGATATGTTTGAAAGGTGATTTTAAACTGTGAACGAATGCCTTTTTGCAAAGCTAGCATGGCATCCATAGATAGTTAGGTCATGGGTGCGACATGAACATGCAGACTCATGATCTGATCAGTCATGGGTTAGGGCATGAAGATGAAGGCCCATGGCCAGTCACGAGATCTCGTAGACTGTTGACTGTTAAAGGATTGACTGTTATGAAAGGTTATGAAAGGTTCTGTGGATTATGCCATTATGACAGTTGACTGTTTATGACTGTATATATAAATGTTGGGATTCGTTCACTAACCCCCTTACTTAAATGTTACTTGCTGAGCTTTAGCTCATTGTTTGTATTTATGTATATTAGGTGAGCATTCAGGGAGTCAAGCCTAGGCGGGGTCTTGTCGAGCCGCCGTTTTGAAGCCTAACCAGATGTTTTGAGGGCCTCCGAGCTGGGGCTAGGCCTGGAAGGCCGTTTTGTGAGCTTTTGTTTAGTTTTGTTGTACAGTTGTGATAGAGTTGTATGTGATGTTTATGATCATGTTATGTAATGGATGTGGGTAATTAACATCATTTTTGGCATGTAATGTATGTTCATATTAATGCACAGCTCTTGGACTATAGTTTTTACATGTGCTTCCGCGAGCCCCATTTTATTTATGTTATGTATAGAAAGGCCTGTGGTAATCTAGGATTACTGGCCGGTCTCGTCACCAAACCTCTTGGGGCGGGTTTGGGGCGTGACAGAGTGGTATCAGAGCGCACGAGTTAATTACCCACACACGTGTCCAATGAGCTGTTAGGTGCATTAGAAAAGAAATAGAGCATGGCATAAACATGTGCATGTGTGAGTGTGTTTATGAGAAATGAGAACAGAGAATGGTGAGGCAACAAAGGAATGAAGATGTTAAGAATGAAATGTTGTCTTTGATATGGTTCTATAGACCAATGGAAGATGCAAATGCAAGAAATGTAGATGCAACAAAATCTTCGGATGCCAGAATGGGTCGATTAGAAAGAATGGTAGAGGCTTTGACTGGGTTGGTTAGACAACAGTTAGAACAAAACCAACAGCCACAACTGAGACAACCTTTTCCACCTCCTCCTCCACCACCTGTGCAAATGGAACCGATCATTAATGATGATATTATCACCCTTACTCAGAAATATAAGAAATTGAAACCACCAGAATTTGCAGGAGGTATTGAACCGTTAAAGGCAGAGGCATGGGTGCTTGAGACAGAGAAAATTTTTGAGGTATTTCCATGTACTGACGCCTATAAAGTTTTACTAGCAACATTTACTTTGAAAGAAGAAGCTAGAAGATGGTGGATGCTAGTTCGAAATGCAAATAGAGACTTGAATTGGGATCGATTCAAAGAGATGTTCTATGAAAAATATTTCCCGCAGTGCATGCGAGATAGGAAAATTTCAGAATTTGAACAACTGAAGCAGGGTACTATGTCAGTAGCAGAGTATGAGAGTAAATTTACTAAATTAGCTCGATATGCTCCTCACATGGTTGATACAAAATACAAGAAGGCACGGAAGTTTGAAGGTGGGTTACATGTTGAAGTGCTTGATCGGGTAAACGTTCTGAAATTAGAAAAATATGTTGATGTACTTGACAGGGCCCTAATGTCGGAAACAAATATTGCTAGTTTGAAAGCGTCCAAATCAACAACAATGACTGAAGCTGAAGGTAGAAAATTTAAGAAACAGAAAACGGACTCAGTTAGTGAATCAGTGACTTCCGTGAATGAAAATTTGAATTCAAGCTTGAGTTATAATACACAGAGGGGAAGTAGTGGAAGTGTTGGTAAGCCTATTTGTCAGGAATGTGGGAAGCAACATTGGGGCATTTGCCGCCTTGGAACAGGGACTTGTTACAAATGTGGACAGAAAGGACATATGGCCAAGACTTGCCCACAAAGTTATCCAAGGAATGAAAGACCCATTATCAGCGAAAGTAATTCAACAAAGACACCGATGACAACTACAACAGCTACTCCCGAGGGAAACACGTTAAGGCAAGCAAGAGTTTTCACTTTAGTAGCAGATAAGTCACAGAACACTGGAAAAGCGAAGGCAGGTATGACTTTTGTTATCTATTATAAGTTAGCCATGTGACCTATGCGATGGAAATATAGAATATATGACTATGACGGACTCAATTCACCTGTGCTATATCCTTTGCTATTATTTGATTAAGGAATGATTACATCAATACTTTGAATTGAACATCTATGTAAAAAGATTGGTAATGTATACTTGACATATCTGATTTGGAGTTAAGTTTGGAGGACCAAACTTTTTAAGTTGGGGAGAGTGTAATGACCCGGAACTGTATGATTTAATTATTGGTAATTAATGATGTGTTGGTATAAATTAATTGAAGAATACCTGTTTGATTTAGAAAATTTTCTGTTGAGACTACGACTTTGGGATTGAAATTGAAGACCGTAATGGGTTCAGGAAATGAAATTGAATATGTCTAAGTGATACCGGGAATTTTTAGAACCATCTGAGAAATTTAATTGAGGACTGAATTTCGTCTGAATCGTTAAGTCCTGTTTGGCTTATGTTTTTGGTTTAATCGGCTTAATTGGGTCTATATGATATATATGGATAAAGATAAGGCTTTGACCTCATTTGACTCATCAAAGGGAAAGGAAAAATCTAGAGAGAGAGAGAGAGAGAGAATCGTGAGAAAGAGAGAGACCAAGAGGGAAAGAAGAAGAGAAAGGGAGAAATCAAGTTTACACTTCTCCATTCAAGTGTTTAAGGTAAGACTTTCATGAAATTAGTTGTTGATCCTTGACATTTAGCATGTTGAGCTTAAGATTATGGCATAGTTATGCTTTAATTCATGGTTCCTTTACATGTTTGGCCAATTTGAGGTAGAACCTCCATGGATATAGAGATATGAAGCTTGTATGTATATGATCATGGATTTCCACCTCGATTCATGAGTTTGATCTTGTTTATGGTTCATGTGGGGTTTTGATTTGAAGCTTTGATGTTGAAATTATGTGGTTTCAAATGTTTTGAGTTTGATTTCATAAGATTGGAAGTTTATGTTTCAAAGGAAAGGATGAAATGTAGAAGAAGAACCAGAATTTCAGACTTTCGCAGGGTCCGCTCGAGCGGAGGGGAGCCCGCTCGAGCGCAGAAATCACCCTCCCAGCAGTTTTGGACATTTTCTTCAGTCCGCTCAAGCGGCCAAAGTGGCGCTCGAGCGAGAAGGCCTTTTTCAGGAACTTTTCGGGAAAGTTGTATAATTGATTCTAGTATGTTAATTGCATCATTTAGCATCTCATGAGCATGAAATGAATATGAAATGAAGTAAAGAATGAATGAATGAAATGACATGAATTAAAGTAAAGGAAAGAAAAGAGAGGCATGAATGGTTTAATGTATGATAATAATGAATGTTAAGGAATGTTTCATAATGTTAATTGCAGGACAAGCTTCGAAGACCGTGCAACCGGTATTGGAAACCCGCTGTAAGTAACATTTCTGTAAATGATATGTTCTTATGAAAGTATGTTCAAAAGTGATATGTTGTGATATGTTTGAAAGGTGATTTTAAACTGTGAACGAATGCCTTTTTGCAAAGCTAGCATGGCATCCATAGATAGTTAGGTCATGGGTGCGACATGAACATGCAGACTCATAATCTGATCAGTCATGGGTTAGGGCATGAAGATGAAGGCCCATGGCCAGTCACGAGATCTCGTAGACTGTTGACTGTTAAAGGATTGACTGTTATGAAAGGTTATGAAAGGTTCTGTGGATTATGCCATTATGACAGTTGACTGTTTATGACTGTATATATAAATGTTGGGATTCGTTCACTAACCCCCTTACTTAAATGTTACTTGCTGAGCTTTAGCTCATTGTTTGTATTTATGTATATTAGGTGAGCATTCAGGGAGTCAAGCCTAGGCGGGGTCTTGTCGAGCCGCCGTTTTGAAGCCTAACCAGATGTTTTGAGGGCCTCCGAGCTGGGGCTAGGCCTGGAAGGCCGTTTTGTGAGCTTTTGTTTAGTTTTGTTGTACAGTTGTGATAGAGTTGTATGTGATGTTTATGATCATGTTATGTAATGGATGTGGGTAATTAACATCATTTTTGGCATGTAATGTATGTTCATATTAATGCACAGCTCTTGGACTATAGTTTTTACATGTGCTTCCGCGAGCCCCATTTTATTTATGTTATGTATAGAAAGGCCTGTGGTAATCTAGGATTACTGGCCGGTCTCGTCACCAAACCTCTTGGGGCGGGTTTGGGGCGTGACAGACAAGGTCTCCAAAAGTGTCTCTCCCAAGAGAATCGTGCACAGACAGCCGAGAAGAGCCTCGACCAAACTCTTTTCGAGATCGAGGCGGAGAGGACTGCAAAGAAGCTTTCCTAACTGTCTGCCGAGGTCGATACACAACCAATCGCCGAAGTAGAGCAGCCCACTTAGAATCTCTTCTCTTTTTGTACTTTGTACTTTTTCCTTAGTAGTCATTGTAACCTTTTGGACAATGTTTTAACTTCAGCTTGACCGATGTGCCTTTTTTTACTTGAACAAGTTATCTTTTCTAAATGCAAGTCAAGTGTTGAATTTATGCCTTCTTTTCTTCTGTGCATGTTTACTGCTTTCTTACTTACAATATTTTTGGCATTTCTTCAAAGTATACCTTAACTGTATAATAACTCCATGATATAATACCTTGGATACAAACCTTGACTGTCTTCCTCAGGCAACCATTGGCATACCTCTGCTAATACTTTAAAAATATCAAAATATTTTTACAAGTGTTATACAGTATTGCTTTTTTACCTCCATATGCTATCTTCTATTAAGACTTCACCCTTTCCAAGTTTTATCAACCTGGTTAGTCACCTCGGGTAATATGTATCTCAGATACTTTATTCATACTTACCTCGGCTAACTCCAACTTGTAAATTTCTCCGAAATTTCAACAGGTGTTAAGCCCATTTTAACTTGTACATTTTTCTGAAAATTCTAACAGGTCCCAAGCTCTTAAGTTTATTTATCATTCCTGCTCCATGCCCCTAAATATGAACCTAAGTTCCATTTAAGTTCAGATTTAAGCATGTGTCTATAGTCCTTCGCCGAAGTCAGATTCAAACAAAGACTTCCCGAATTGTTTCAACCTTGGTTTTTCTGTTAATGAATTTAGTTTCATTACGAGTTTGACTCTGCTGATATAAGAAGTCCAGGTTAATTCAACTTAGTTCAACTCTATTATAAGCAAGTATAATTCAACTCTGTCATCTAATAAGTCTAAGTTATTCGTCATGTTTCATTCAGAAACATCGCTAACTTAGTTCAACTCTATTATATGCAAGTATAATTCAACTCTGTCATATAATAAGTCTAAGTTATTCATCATGTTTCATTCAGAAATATCGTCAACTTAGTTCAACTCTATTATATGCAAGTATAATTCAACTCTGTCATATAATAAGTCTAAGTTATTCGTCATGTTTCATTCATAAACATCGCCATAGGACTGGTCAGTCCTATCACACAAATTTTAGATTCATAAAAATCAAACTAAAATTTTATTATTACTTCGGCTAATGACATATGTAACACGTCCGCGGGGGGACCTCGCGTTACAGCTCGGACTCCCTTTTGTTTGTCACGGTTCTAAATCTGAACCAAAGAGTCCAAATCCGGCAAATCGTTTGAGAAAACAGATTTTTGAAAAGTAGTGCCAAACATGGACTGCTTTGCCAGATTACAGAGTCGCCACCTAAATATTTTAAAATGGGAAATTTAGGAAACCCTGACTCGGTGCCGAAGGCCACATGTCCGTCATCACCAAAGCGGTCTTGGCTCGGGAGCTTGGGTACGATCGGGGAAGGTCAGCTATGAGCACCCCCTTTCGCCCGGTCCGAAGACCGGCCTCTACTAACCGTGATATCCGTTTTTGAAAACATTACATGCTCTTATTCCAATTATTAGCCTAGAATTACTATGTTATGCGCGCAGCAAACAAGTATAGACTAGATTGCCTAATTTGGAAATAAACATTGCATATCCGTTGGTTTTGAAAATGCATTGGAATTTGCTACTCGCAAGTAGGCTAAAACACGGATTTCAACGAGTTTTCCCAACTCAGGCAATCCAACCTCCACCCACAGGCATTAAAGCAGTTTATCTCATATAAGCACTTAGCCGCATGGTATGCATACTGTCATGTTAGCATTCACACGCATGTGGTATGCTAAAGCAAAAATACTTACATCGTACTCCGTGCCAAAACAATAAACTAGTTAGCAAACATGCATGCCCTAGTTCATGTTAGAGTGTCTAATGCATCGCATACAATCATGTAATTAGGATAGGCTCGGCTAACCCTAAAAATGGCATGTGAAATGCACTTTATTCGATGCACGTATTCAATTTGGAATTGAAAATACAATGCAGTTTGTATGATGTGCCGAGCCCGATGCATGTTTAGACAAATGCATGGATGCACGCATGCATAGCATAAGGTATGCTAAAAGTAAATATGCCCTAATCTACCATCATAAGCAGGTAAATAAAAGGGTAGAAAGAAATGGGGGTTGGAAGACATACACCCACGCACGCACACTTATTACAATTATGTCTTCACACGGAGGGACCAAAAGAATAATACAAATTAATTAACTACGCAAGCTAATTAAATATTACAAATAGCCTAATTAATTAACAAATTAATTAATCTAAGAAAAACAGTAAACCGCCTCGGGGCGAGGGCCCAATGCATGCACACTCGGATTCCGCTCGGAATTGCACTGCCATGCCTAGCTTGCCTCTGTTTTCCCTGCTTTGCATCTCAGAAGACTGCCAAAGTCTCAGGAGTGCCTCCTAGGACACTGAGGGACATCATCGGCTGAGGGGAAACACCACCGGCTGAAGTATGTGGTCACCGGCACAAAATATATCCACCGGCCATTGATTGACTGCCGGTCGGCACTAAATACTGCCGGCCGGCAATGAATTCTTGCAGAACCTGCAACTCACAGCAGCAGAGGGCAAAACTTGCATGGCAGCTCAATTCAAGCAATGTATGCACCAAACACATTCCTTATCATGTTTGTGATTCAAAGGAGGATGTGCCTCGATTCTCGGGCCACCAATCGCGCATTTCCATGCATGATGGCCAAAGAGTCAAGTGTGCATTTTAATATCAAATGTAATGCACACCAAACATACAAGGGACCCAACCTCAATCATGGTTGATCAAGAGGCAAGGTAATGCACAACAATGCACATGCAACCTAAGCATGCAAGCTAACATACAAACATGCAATGCAACTACATGGCATACACAACGCTAACAACATAACATGCACAACGCATTGAAACATGGCGTACACAATGCAACATGGACTTACACCAACACAAGTGGGCCTCTGCCACACTCACATAGGAGGCCATCGGATAAAAGTGAAGTGCCTCGAAATGCGTGCACACGGGCACGCAAACCGAGGCAATGGCATACGGAATGCAATGATGCTAAAATGACATAAACAATACAATATGGGCTTACACTAACATGAGAGAGCCTCAGCCATACTCACATAAGAGGCCGAGAGATGAAAAAATGAGATGCCTCGAAATGCGTGCACACGGGCACGCAAACCGAGGCAATGGCATACGCGATGAAATGGCATGGAAATATGATATGCAAACATGCAAATGAATTTCAGCACTAAAATGTGGGGCAAAACAGTCCCGAAACATGGCCAAAGTGTACCCGATGCATGGAATGATCCCGAAACATGAATTTTGGCACCCGAAATGGCCTATAGCTACACCAAACATGCATAATTGATACATGACATGAAAAGGCAGAAGCAAGGAAGCCCCATAACTCACATTTTTACAGTACAAAACATGGGCAAAAAGCAATCACAAATGGGGCTAACATGGCATACAAAAATGGCTCCACAAGGGAGGCTATGAAGCAAGTGGTATATGCAAAGCCCAAATGGAAAAACACCCTTCTACAACACTGAAGAGGGACAAAAAATATGACTACTTACAGTAGATGACAGCCCCCAAATCAATATGCAAACATGCCCGAAATGCCATGCAAGATTGAAACCAACAAAGGCTATAATATGAGGTATACAAAACAAGCATCAAACAGCAAAAGATCTTTAATGAGATATGCCAAGAAGGTCAAAATATGGCCATTTTCACTTCTGATGATGGCCTAAAAACAGAAGCAAGACAGGCCAACAAAGCATGCAAAAATGGGGGCCAAAGAGGGGTATAATGGTAAGCACAACATGGAGGCCCCCAACAGTGGTGGTCCCTTCTACAATGTTGTAGAGGGACTCAAAATAAGCCTACTCACAGTTCATGAAACACTCCAAAACAATTTACATATAGGCCAAACAAATCATGCAAATTTACGGTAAATAGGAGGGATTATGAAGTAAGTGCAAGATAGGGGTCCCAAAAAGGGTTGAACCCTTCTTCAATGTTGAATAAGGGCTCAAAATGAGCCTACTTACAGTTTACATTATGCTCAAAAACAGATCACACATAGGCTAGAAATTTCATGCAAAAATGTGGCATACCAAGGAGTATTGAAGCAAGTGCACTATGGAGGGCTCAAACAGGGTTGAGCCCTTAAATAAACATGAAGAATGGCTCAAAATAATGCCCATTTCAGTTAGGGTCGGAGCCCAAAAAAGTAAGCAAATAGGGTAGAAAAATGTGACAAGAATGTGCTACAAAAGAGGGAAAATGATCTTACCCTTGAAGACTACCCTTTTTGTTGCTTCTTGGCTTGAGTTGCGGCACCTTTGGCCTCTGAAAAACTGCTCCAAGCTGCTGTGATGGAGTAGTGGTGGTGGTGCTACGAATTGGTGAAGAAATGGCCAAGGATTTGAGAGGTTTATAGTAGAGAGAGAGAGAAATCTAGAGTGAGAAGCTCCCAAAACTTTCCTTTTTTGTTCTAACCCTAAGCCATATGAGATATAAGGCCCTATATATGTCAAAATAAGAGCTTTTGGTCGAAATATCCCAATTGAAAATATCTGCCACAGTGTATTGATAAATATCTGTCAAAATCTGAGTTCTGGGCACTTTTGGCCGGCCGGCAATCTTTTGTGCCGGTCGGATAAATGGATGGCCGATAGGCAGCCGGTAAGGTCAAAAAGTTCCGGTGGATGTCTAGATTGAATCCCCGGAAGTTATCTTTCCAATGGCGAAAACCTTGCATTAAAATTCCTCCTGTGGAAAAAGTTATGCCCTTTTTGGTGAAGCCGCGCAGATTCGATCCAACCGGACTGATCCCCTATTTCAACCAATCATATCTCCCCCACCCGGACCTGGATTTGAGAGATTCTTGAGTGCAAAATGAAGCCCCAGAAGTCTTCTTTTCAACGATGGTGGCCTCATAGCTCAAATCCAAGTGTATAGACAGATAAGCTTGTTTTAGTGATGACCGCTCATTTTTCTCCTACACGGATTCATGCTGAACTTCTCCTAAACTAGTTTTCTCCCCTCTTCTCCTCTTTTCTTCAACTTCAAACCCCTAAGTAAGGTGTTTTGAAAGATTTTTCAAAGATTTCATCTCTCTTTCATTCATCTCCCCTTTGTCCTTGCTCGGTTTACCGAAAAACGCAACATTTACCGAAATGCGAGCGTCAGAACATCGTAGGAACTTTATTTCAAAAATGTTTTGAAAGAGAGGTTTTTAAGGTCTAAAAACCATCAAAAATAATTTTGGTCCACAATGGGGTATGAAGTTGAGATTTGCCTCTCTCCTTGCCGAAGAAACTGAACTTTTCCCCTGCACAGTTCTCATCACCGAGCAAACCATCAGTAGCGCCCAAGTCTTGAGGGCAGTCAAAAATGGGGTGTCTACAACATAAACTTCGAAAAACAAAAATCTAATGATAGAAAAACTTCAAGTTGCAAGTGTTCTAGGGTCTTGGCAACTCTTTGCCATCACTATCCTCAAGCCGATATGCCCCATTGCCGGCAACCGAGATGATTCTATAAGGCCCCTCCCAATTTGGGCCTAGCTTACCCTCCCAAAGATCCTTCTTGTTGCCGACTACTTTCCTCAGCACAAGGTTTCCAACTTTGAACTCTCTTGGGTTGACCTTCTTGTTGTAAGCTCTAGTAAGTTATTGCTGATATACCCCTAATAGAATTGATGCTCTCTCTCTTTTCTCCTCCAGTAGGTCTAGATCTCGGGTTAGAAATGCCTCATTAGTACCATTTTCCACTCCCTGGGTTCTGATCCATGGAATGCCGACTTCTAGTGGGATAACTACTTTAGTACCATAAGCCTGGCAAATGGAGACTCCCCAGTTGATCTTCCCAGTGTAGTCCGATATACCCATAGTACATTGGGTAACTCTTCCACCCATTTTTCTTTTGCTACATCCAGCTTCTTTTTGATCTCATCCAAGATAGTCTTATTGGATGCTTCTGCCTGGCCATTACTCTGAGAGAAACTTGGAGTAGAGTAGTAGTTCTTGATTTTGTACTTTGCACAAAAGCGTTTGATTAGCTCACTGTCAAACTGTGTATCATTTTCTGCTATTATTGCCCTTGGGATCCCAAACCTGGTAATGATGTTCTTCCATATGAAGTTTTTCACATCAATATCTTGAATCTTTGTAAGGGGTTCAGCTTCCACCCACTTTGTGAAGTAATCAGTTGCTACTAGTAGAAACTTCCTTTGCCTAGTTGCTTAGGGCAGTTGTCTAACTAGGTCCATGCCCCACTGGGCAAACGGTCAAGGACTGGTTACTGGGTTCAAATTTGCGGCTGGTTGATATATCAAAGGTGCAAACCTCTGATACTTCTTGCACTTTCTGACGTAGGCTTCAGCATCTTTCTACATGTAGGGCCACCAGTACCCCTGAGTAATGGCCTTATGAGCAAGTGATCTGCCCCCAACATGGCTGCCACATTCCCCTTCATGTATTTCATACAAGAAGTCTTCAACTTGGGAGGGATGCACACACCTCAAAAGGGAACCAGTAAAAGACCTTCTGTAGAGATGTCCTTCTGCTGTTAGGCTAAACCTTGTCGACTTTAGTCTGGTCTTGTGCACCTCTTTGCGATCATCCGGTAACCTGTCATCCCTAATAAACATCACTATTACATCCATCCAACTTGGACCCATCTCCACACACATTGTTTCATATTCTGTGATCAGTGGTTCTACACTTGGGCCTGACAAATAATCAACCATTATTGTCCTTGCCTCCCCTGATTTCATTGCACTAGCTAGGTTAGCCAAGGCATCAGCATGGCTGTTGTCATCTCGACTAACCTACTATAGTCAGTAATCTTGAAATACGGCTAGCAATCTAACTTCTTTAACATAGGCTATCATTCTTTCATCTCGGGCGACATACTCGCTTGTTGCCTGGTTCACAATAAGTTGGGAGCCACAGAAGACTACCATCTCGTTGGCTTTCATTGCTACTACTAACTTCAACCCTGCGATCAGTGCCTCATACTCTGCTTCATTATTTGAAGCCTTGAACCCCAAGCAAATAGACTGTTCTAACATTCGCTCATCTGGTGATACTAACACTACTCCTGCCCCCACTCCTTGACGGTTTGAAATTCCATCAACAAATAGGCGGAAGGAGTCGCCAATGCAAATGTCGCAGGGTTTTGGTTTCTCTACCTTCTTTTGCTATGCGGTGGAGTTTTTTATTCCCAGTTGGGTTTCTTCTTGTTCCTCTGGACACCTTAAGCCTCGGTTTACAAGAGCCTGATATGGGACGACACCAGGTGTAAACTCGGCCACAAAGTCAGCCAGAACCTGGCCTTTAATTGTTGTTCTAGGCCTAAACTCTAAGTCATATTAGCCCAACGCTACTACCTACCTAGCCACCCTGTCTGTCAGATCTCCTTGTTGTAGTAGGCATTTCAAGGGATGCTCAATTAGTACCACAATCTTGTGGGCTTGGAAGTAATGATTCAGTTTTTTCGAAGCCATCACCAGGGCCAGTGTTAATTTTTCCAGGGGTAAATACCTGGTCTTTGCACTTGCTAAGGTTTTACTTACATAGTATACTACCATTTGTTCTCCCTTCTCTTCTCTGATTACCACTGCACTCACTGCATGCTCCAAAACTGCCAAGTATAAGAACAGTTCCTCTCTAGGTACTGGATTTAAGAGAACTGGAGCTGTGGTCAGGTATTTTTTCAAGTCAGCCAAGGCGACTTCGCACTCTTCTGTGCATAAAAAATCTGTGGCCTTCTTCAATAAACTGAAAAATAGTTTACACTTATCTGAACTTCTGCTTATAAACCTATTCAAGGCTGCGATTCTTCCAGTCAGCATCTGTACTTGTTTTGCCGATGTTGGGCTCTTCAAGTCAATGATGGCCTTGATTTGATCTCGGCTTGCTTCAATGCCCCTTTTAGTAACCGGGTATCCTAGAAATTTACCAGACCCAACTCCAAATGGGCATTTCGAAGCATTGAGTCAGAACCGATATGTTCTAAGAATATCGAAAACTGCCTTCAAGTCGGTCAGGTGATTCTCGAGTTCTTTGGACTTCATGACTATGTCTTCAATGTATACTCCCACTATTTTTCCAATCAGATGTCTGAACATTTTGGTCACCAACCTCTAGTAAGTTGCTCCTGCATTTTTCAACCCGAAAGGCATAACTCTGTAGTAATACAACCCTTTTGGGGTGATAAATGCAGTCTTCTCCTCATCAGGGGGGTACATTGCTATCTAGTGGTATCCCCTGTTGTAGACAGGGCCGCGGGGGACCTCGCTACAGCTCGGACTCGATTCGTGTTACGGTTCTTAATCTTGAACCAAAGAGTCCAAATCCGGCAAATCGTTTTGAGAAAACAGATTTTTGAAAGAAGTGCCAAACATGGACTGCTTTGCCAGATACAGAGTCGCTACCTAAATATTTTATTATGGGGAATTTAGGAAACCCTGACTCGGTGCCAAAGGCCACGTGTCCGTCATCACCAAAGTTGCCTCGGCTCGGGAACTTGGGTATGATTGGGGAAGGTCAGCTATGAGCACCCCCTCTCGCCCGGTCTGAAGACCGGCCTCTACTAACCATGATATTCGTTTTTGAAAATGTTATGTGTTCTTATTCCGGTTATTAGCCTAGAATTACTATGTTATGCGCACAGCAAACAAGTATAGACCAAATCGCCTAAATTGGAACAAAACATTGCATGTTTGTTTTGAAAATGGTTTGCTACTCGCAAGTAGGTTAAAATGTAGGTTTTGCCACCCTCAAGTGGGCTTTAGAAAAGATGGTTTTGCCACTATCAAGTGGGCTTAAAACTCACAGTTTTAATGCATTATTCCAATTTAGGTAATTCAACCTCCATCCACAGGCATTCAAGCAGTTATATCACATAAGCAGCTAGCCTCATGATAATCATGCAATTATGGCAACACTCACACGCATGCGGCATGCTAAAGCATAAAAGCTTACCTAGTACTCCAAGCCAAAACAGAAACTATTTAGTAATCATATGCATGATCCTAGTTCATGTTAAGATGGCTAATGCAACTCATGCAAGGTGCAACTACAATAGGCTCGGCTATCCTAAAGATGGCATGTGAAATGCTACAACTAACACGTATTCAATTTGGAATTGAAATACAAATGTAATTAGAATGATGCGCCGAGCCTGGTGCATGTAAAACAAATGTATGGATGCACGCATGTATAGCATAAGGTATGCTAATTTAAATATGCCCTAATCTACCATCATAAGCGGGTAAATAAAAGGGAAGAAAGACGTGGGGTTGGAAGACATACACACACTCACGCACACTTATTACACAATTGCCCTCGCTCGGAGGGTCCAAAAGAATAATACAGTCCGAATAAATGATACTGAATTAATTATTACAAAAATTCTAATTAACTAATAAATTTAATGTAAAAATAAAGGTGACCGCAGCCCCGCCTCGGAATGCGCGAATGATGCATGTTGGACTCGTCTTGCCCGGAAACTCGCTGCCATAGCACTGTTGCCTCTGTTAACACTGCCCTGCTCTTCTGAAGACTGCAAAAGTCCCAGGGTGTACTCTCTGAATGTTGGGGAATATCACTGGCCAAGTAGAACCACCACCGGCCGAAGGAAATGATCACCGGCTGCATTTTGATATATCGGCTACAGATTACTGGCCGGTCGGCACTATATGTAGCCGACCGGCCAAAACTTCCTGCAGAACCTGCAATTGACAGCAGCAGAGGGCAAGCAGTGTATGGCATGGAATTTTCAAGCAAATGTGAGCATGGCCATACTCCCTATCATGCAATATACTCAGGGGAGCATGGCCCTCGACCCTCGGGCCATCAATCACGCATTTCAATGCATGATGGCCCAAAAGCCAAGTTAGCAACTTTGATATCAAATGAAATGCAAGCACAAAACACATCAAAGGCCCCAACCTCTATCATGCTTGATCAAGAGGCAAGGGATGCATGCCAAATGCAACCTAAGCATGCGAGCTAAATATGCAATATGAGTATGTGAACAAGCATGCAGGGCATGACGCAATACAACAACATAACATGCACAACGCATTGTAACATGGCATACACAATGCAAGATGGGCTTACACCAATACAAGTGGACCTCAGCCACACTCACATAGGAGGCCATAAGATGGAAGAGGGACAACTCGAAATACGTGCACACGTGCACGCAAACCGAGGACCGATCCTAGGGCACAAAATGCCACTCTAACAATGCATGGAAAAACATGGAACATGGCATATTAGCATGCAAATTTTAGTACTAAAATGTGATGCAAAACAGCCCCGAAACATGGCAAATTGGCACCCGATGCATGAAATGGTCCCGAAATGCAAGATTAAGCACATGAAATGACTTGTAGCTATATCAAACACGCATAATTTGAACATGAAGCATGAAGACAGAAGCAAGGAAGTCCCAAAACAAGCATATTTACAGTTTAAAGCAAGGCCAAACAGGGAACACAAATGAGGCTAAGCTAGCATGCAAAAATGGCCCCGGGAGAGAGGTAATGAAGTAAGTAGCAGATTCTGGCCCTAAATGGCCAAGAGTCCTTCAACAATGTTGAAGAGGAGCCCAAAATATGATGTTTTACAGTTAAGGACCAGACCCAAAACAGTGTACAAGTAGGCCTAAAATGCTATGCAAAATAAGGCCAAAAGGAGGTTTAAACACAACGTATAGAAAGGATGCCTCAAACAGCCAAAGACGCTAAATAAAACATGAAGATGGGGTCAAAATAAGGCCATTTTTAGTTCGGACCAAAGTCCAAAAACAGAAGCACAAGAGGCTAACAAATCATGCAAAAATGAGGCCACAAGAGGGGTATCAAAGCAAGTGGCAAATGGAGTCCTCAAACAGTGATGATCCCTTCAACAATATTGAATAAGGGCTCAAAATAATCCTATTTATAGTTTACAACATGCCTCAAAACAGATTATAAATAGGCCTAAAATATCATGCAAGAAAATGGCATACGAGAGGGGTAATGAAGCAAGTGCAAAAAAGAAGCCTCAAACAGTGAGAGACCCTTAATGAAACATGAAAAATGGCTCAAAGAAAGCCTAGTTTCAGTTAGATTCGGAGCCCAAATAGGCAAGCATAAGGAGCTAAAATATAGACCAAGAAAAGAGCAAAAAAAGGGAAAATGAGACTCACCCTTGAAGACTAGTCTTTCATCAACTCTTGGCTTGAGAAAAGATGCTCCTTGCCTCTGGAAATGGCCTCCGAACTTCTGGTATGGAGTATAGGTTGGTTGGCTTGGAGATGGAGTAGAAATGGATCCAAGAATAAAGGGTTTTGGTGCTTGGAATATATATATATATAGAGAGAGAGAGAGAGAGAGAGAGAGAGAGAGAGAGAGAGATTGGATGTAGGAGGCTCCAAACAAATTTTCTAACCCCCCAAACCAGAGCTGGAGGGCTGTATATATAGGAAAAATGGGTGGAAAAAGAGGCGGAAAAATGGGGGGGGAAACAATTCAAGTTTCCCCCCAAAAGGCCAAACCCTCGGACAGTGGGTTCAGTGTGAAACAACTGGCACAGCTGGCGTCCATTCAACCTGTAGAGTGCACCGGAAGGTCGTCGGCTAGAAAAAATGGTCGGTCGGCTACTTTAAATGGCCGGTCAGTAATCTATTTGGCCGGTCGGCACTCTGTTCTGGCCAGTCGGCCATATATTTGGCCGGTCGGCACTCTGTTCTGGCCGGTCGGCAGGAAAAATCTGCTCTGCAGGTCCAACTTCAAACGGGCATAACTTCTTCATATGAACTCCTTTTCAGGTCATTATTGTGCCCAAATTGAAGCCCCGGAAGTAAGCTTTCCAATGGCACCAGCCTTGCATCAAAATTCCAACTGTGCAGAAAGTTATGCTTGTTTTGGTGAAGGTTGCTCAGCTTCGGTCCAACTGGGATGATGCCCAACTTCAACCAATCATATCTCCACCATCTGGACTCGGGTTTAAGAGATTCTTGTATAAAAAATGAATCCCCGGAAGTCTTCTTTCCAATGGTGGTAGCCTCATAACTTAAATCCAAGTGTATAGACAAATAGGCTTGATTTAGCGAGGACTGCTCGTCCCTCTCTTAGCGATTCTTGCCTATCTCCTTCTCCAACTTGATTTCTCCCCTCTTCTCCTCTTTTCTTCAATTTCAAACCCCTAAGCAAGGTGTTTTGAAAGATTTTTCAGAGATTTCATCTCTCTTTCATTCATTTCCACTTTGTCCTTGCTCGGTTTACCGAAAAGCACAACGTTTGCCAAAATGCGAGCTTCGGAACATCGTAGAAACTTTATTTCAAAAATGTTTTGAAAGAGAGGGTTTTAAGGTCTAAAAACCATTCAAAATAGCTTTGGTTCAAAATGGGGTGTGAAGTTGAGATTCGCCTCTCTCCTTGCCAAAGAAACTGGACCTTTGCCCTGCACACCTTTCTCCACCAAGTAAACCATCAGTAGCGCCCAAGTCTTAAGGGCGGTCAAAAATGGGGTGTCTACACCTGTAAGCATCCAGGAAGCTCATCCTTCTATGTCCTGAAGTGGCATCTACTAATTGATCGATCTTGGGCAGTAGGAAACTATCTTTAAGACAAGTCTTATTCAGGCTGGTGAAGTCCACGCAGACCCTCCACTTCTCATTCTTCTTTTTCACAACAACTGTGTTTGACAACCAAGTTGGGTAGTTTACCTCTTGAATGACTCTGGCCTCCAACAATTTGTCCATTTCCTCCTTTACTGCCTCCACACGAACCAACGTCGGCCTCCTTACTCGCTGAATGACAGGTTTAGCCGACCTTTCTATATTTAGTTTATGGCAAGTGAACTCAGGATCAATGCCAGGCATCTCGTATAGCGTCCAGGCAAACACCTCTATGTTTGCTCCAAGAATGACTCTAACTCCCTTTTCTCCTCCTGGGCTAGTCCTAAGCCGAGAAGGAAGAAGTGCTCTTCATCACCTTATTGCACCAGAATTTTCTTCAAGGCTTCTTCGCTTTTGTCGGTTGGCTCTTTGCCGACATCATCCAAGACCACTATGTCCTCGTCCTCAATTTCTACTGTTTCTGTCTCTCGCACGTTGGATGTGGATTTCATTGCTACTATGGAGTAATTCTTTGCCTGCACCTAATTCCCTCTAACCTCCTCAATTCCATGCTCTGTTGGGAACCGCAACAACTGGTGCAGTGTTGAGGGAACAGCCCTCATTGTGTGCAACCACGGCCTTCCCAAGATAACATTGAAGGAGATGGGGTGTCAATTACTATGAACTCTGTGCTTACCTTCTTGGTGCCTACCTGCACCTCCAAATTTATTACTCCCACTAGGGATATTGTCTCCAATCTTCTCTTTCTGTCCATTATTGGCCATCTATTCTCCTTACGTTCCCATAGAAGACGCCAAATTGTGGGTGTTGATTTTTGACCACACAACAAAACAGGAAAACTCAGCAAGAGAGCACTGGCAGAATAGATTAAGCCCGAACAACCTGTCACAGAAAGATAACAATCCGAAGGCGGTTCGTTCACCCGGAGTTACTCCGACAATCAAGTCAATAATCAAATATCTCTAAAAAATAATCAATCGTGCTTCACTCACTAGACAGAATATAAAAGCATACCTTAGGCCCACGAGGGTGCCCTGTTTTTATAGCCAGCACTGACCTGATCCCTGTAGAAGCCTCACTTCAATGGACTTTGGCTCAGTGCTCATCTTGGACTCTCAGCTAGACAGGGATAAACTCCCTAAGAGCTTTATCTTTATCCAGACTGAGATCCTTACCTATTCTAAGACTCCTGTCCCTTATCCGCTCATTCTAGATTCCGGTATCTCCGCAGATAACCTAAGCTTAGCCAAGATAACCTCAGTATCAGGACCATGTCACGTGGCACCTTGGCTGACACTTTGCCGTCACCTCAGCCACGTGCTGTCACTCACAAAATATGTCCCTACAATTTCCCACAGTTACAAGCATTGAAGTTAAAGAACTAGGTGAATCTTCAAGAAGTGTGTTCCTGTGGGTTGACTCCAAGATTGGCTAATGTATCAGCACATTGGTTATCTTCTCTGGGGATGAACTCAATCGAGCAATTATCTTCTTAGCAGAAAGTTGGTGTCTTTAATTAGAGCTCTATAAGGGGAGATCCTTTATACACCTTCCTTAATCAGCTTCTTGGCCATCTGAGAATCAGTTTCTATTTCAACATTAGAAACTCCTTTTTGCATCATCATATGAGGCCTCTGTAAATGCTCCATAGTTCAGCTTCCAAACTAGTGCAGTTGCCTAAGTAGCTGTAGTATCCCCATATCCAGGTGCCAACTTCATCTCGATATATTACAAACAAAATTAAAATGAAATATGAAATGAGACATTCTTGACATATCGTGTACTTCAACATACCTTGGTAGTAGGAACAAAATAGGAAAAACTACATGTAGATAGGAGTTGGACAAAAAAATTACAAACACATAAGGGGGTGTGTCTATGATAGGGTACAAATGAAAGGCTATAGTGGGGTGCAAATATAAGGTTGTGACACTTGCACCCCTCTATGTATTAATAATTTTTTTCCCCAACTCCCATCTGTAGTTCCCCTAACTAAATATACAAGGACAATTGCATCTTAATGAGACGGTCTAAAAAATTGCAATATATATGAATTTTTTTTAGTGTAATTTTGACATGTTCAAAAATTTTGCATCAAATAAGAAAGAACTTGCACTAAATACAAGACAGATATATAATTCGGTTTCGTTTGTTTTGACGTAAAATATTTTTTTTTAAAATTATTTTATGCATTTTTTATTGTTTAATCATAAGTAAGTAAAAAAAAAATTAAGAAAATTTTTTTTGGTCATAATCTCCAAAATGGCTTACTATTAAGAATTATTTTAGTCAGTTTTAGGAAGTCCACTTTCAATTCGGCCCTTCAGTACATTAATTTTTTCAAAGGTGAGAGGATGGCTCTCCATTGCCTTTCTGACAAACGCATGGAGTAAAAATTTTATATTTCAAATACCAAAAACTAAATATATATATATATATTTATGCAAAATCAATTTACTTTTAAAAAAATATTTTATATCGAAATAAACAGAAGCTTCCCAAGAATATTTTTTTGCCCACCGTGTCAAAAATTTGACATTTCCTCAAATATTATATATATATATATATCCTTTAGTAGGACCCAACTATAATGTTGGAATGACTTCCTGAGTAGGAAAGTTCCAGTTTGTTGTAGCTTTTGGGGGCCAGGTCCTCTGTCTTCAAAAATTTATGTTTTTTTTTATCTCAAATCACTAACCATCATTGAATATGTTTTGAGATTTGTGAATTTTGAGATTTTCATATGATCTAATGATTGTGAGTGATTTGAAATAAGAAGACAAGAATTTTTGAAAACAGAAAATCCTTGCTGCTTTTGGAGAGTGCTCATACATATATATATTTTTTATTATTATTTTATATTTTGAGTTACAGTTTATGAAAGAAAATATTCAATAAGATTAAAAAAAATTTGATTATTCAGAAAATAGTGGAGAGATATTTTTTAAAATTTTTTTATATTAAATTATCAACTTTCAAGTTAAAATAAATTGTAACAGATATACTAAGGCCTTGTTTGGGTACCCAATATAAGTGCACTTATTTCATCTTTTTATCTTTTTTGGGTCACATCAATCAACATCTCTTCTCTACTTTTTCTACACATAATACAAGAAAAGTAAAAAAATGTACTTATTCTAAACTTCCCAAACTTGACCTAAGACTTGTGAAGTGAGTAGAATCCATTTATATATTGTTCATGTAAGTATGGGATGCAATTAATTTATTAAAACAATATTTAATGTGATTTGATTTTGGATATAATATATTTTCCATATATTATAGCTAATTTTTTAAAAGCCCACTACCTAAAATATGTTTAGTGGCAGCTGAGTTTTGAAAAATTAAAGAAGTTTATTGTGTGTTGTTAATATTGATATATATTTTATATGGAGTTTTCTTAGGTGTGCAACCCACAAAAGGTGTAAGTGGGTTGCACACCATGTGCCACTTACACAAAAAGTGTAAGTGTAAGGTGTAAGTGTAAGTATAAGGTGTAAGTGTAAGGTGTAAATATAAGGTGTAAGTTGCACACCATGTGCCACTTACACAAAAGGTGTAAGGTGTAACGTATAAAAGGTGTAAGTACAAGGTGTAACTGTAAAGAATAAGGTGTAAGGTGTAAGTTGCACACCATAACCAAACCCATTTTATATACATCAATTTCGGTGAATTTGGTTAAGGGTAATGGCAGCAAGAGTGCTTGGAAGAAGAGTCAAATTCGGGGGTTCATTGTTAGCCGTGGCTGCGTATGTGTTGATTGGGCCAATAACACTGACAATTTCTTTGTTCACTTCTTGAAAGAGTTGGTGCTTCATTTGGTTGCCATTTCTGCTGTTTCAAAGGTACTACTTTGGTTCAGAAATGTGATTTTCTTCAACTTTATTTTGAAAACAATTTATACATCTATTTGGTGAGGTTTTTCTTTAATTTATTTGTAATTATTTAGAATTTATTTAAAGGCGATTTATGGGACCATTTGTGTCTTATTTATAATCGTTTGAAAATTATTGATTGATAGTAAAATTGGACTACAGTCTCGTAAACGTACCTCACATTGAGAGAACCACGTCAAAATTCTTACTTTGTTGATTTAATTTTTCACATTATTTTTACTTCTATTGATTGATTTACACTTGTGGGAAATCATTTATTTCCCCTAACAAAAATTATATCCAATTTTCAAGTTCAGTGATGTATCAAACAATTAAGATATTAAAGTTAATATTTTTTCTCATATCTTATCTTTGAATCTATAAAATAAATTTAAAAAATAAACTTGCGTATCATTTTTCTAAACGATATCGAACACCAATCTAACAACATTCCTCATGTCATGTGACGATGCAAACATTAATATAAGAAAGAAAAAAAATTGAAACAACAAAATAGAAAATACAAATGAGAACACCAAGTTTGGAAAGACTAAATAAGTGTACTTTTTGACTTTTTATGAAATATGGATTGGATTTTGGTTGAGTTTGAAGTGATGTGTTAGAGAGGTGATGTGACTTAAATAAGATGATGTGGCTTAAATAGGATAGTGACTTTTTGACTTTTTAAATTTTTTTGAGGATGCCAAACTTATATAAATAAAGAAACTTAAGCTAAAGATCTTGAATTAATTCACCAATTGTCTCATAAGTTTGCGAACCCAATGATGTGTAAGATTTTATCACATACATTAGGTTTCAATTCCACTTGTCCTTTCTATTGTTGGTTGTAATAAATAAAAGGATAAATTATAAATACATTCTTTAAAATTTTATTAAAATATAAATCGCTTCTGTAGTTTTAAAAATTACATTTTATCTCTTGAGATTTTTAATTTTATAATAAATTATCCATTTTATTAATAAATTATCAAGTCAAGTAACAGTTTTTAATGATATTAAAAGTATGTTTTAATTAATAATTTAGATAATTTTATTATTGTATATGAGAATAATTATGAATTTTTTTTTTTCCAGTTAATTCCGTTAAATAAAAAATTCTAATAAGAGAGTATTTGTAATTTTTTAAACTATATAAATCAATTTATATTTTAAGTAAATCTCAATAAATGTATTTATAATTTATTCTAAATAAAAAGTATGCATGTGTATTCAAATTAAATAAAAAATTTGAACAGGCCGACAACGTGGTACTTTTTTTTTTTAATTTTTTAATTTTTTAACATGGAAGAAGAGGGAACAAAAGATATAATCACAAGGGTAAATTGCACTTTGCCCCTAACAGTTTTACTCATTTTTCACTTTGGTCCTTTAAATTTGATTTTTTTTATTTTAGCGTTTCATATTTGTAATTCTTCCCACTTTGACTTTTTAAGTTTAATTTTTCTTACTTTAGCCCTTTATATTTGCAATCTTTCCCACTTTGATCCTTCATATTTATAATTTTTTTCCACTTTACTCCTAGACTAATTTACATCGAAAAAACTAACAGAATCTGTCACATCCCCAAAATATTAGCTCTACATGTGATATAAAAAATTCACTAAAGATAAAAAAAAATAAAAAATAGAAAACAAAAAAATATATTAGAATTATAAGAATTATTTTTTTTTTAGTCTTTAGTGAACTTTTTTTTCAAATTTATTCATAAATACTATTACATTATAGATGCACCTAAAAACATAAAAATAAATTCAACTAAAAAAAGAAAAAAATTCACAAAAGACGGAAAAAAAAACGATAATAAACTTTTCATTTCAGAATTGATAATACAGGTGTTTGAGTTAGTATATTTTTATTTTTTTCATCTTTAGTAAACTATTTTTTTCAATTAAATTTGTTTTTATTTTTTTAGGTGCATCTATAATGCAATAATGTTTATGAATAATTTTTTTAAAAAAAAGTTTACTAAAAACTAAAAAAATCCAATTTTTTTTGTTTTATATTTTTCACTTTTTGCGTCTTTAGTGAATTTTTTACATTACACAATTTTTTTTGTTTTATATTTTTCACTTTTTACATCTTTAGTGAATTTTTTACATTACACAAGGAGCTAATGCAAGGCCGGCCCTAGGCATAGGCCCACAAGGCCATAGCCTAGGGCCCCTCAAAATAGACCTAAAAAATGGGTCCCTCCCATTATAGTTTAGTGTAATATATTAGGTATATTTTAAGTCTAAAAAAAATTAAAGAAGGCCCAAACTAACTTAAAAATAAATTGACCTATTAAAAAATTAAAAAGGCTCATTCAAAAAAATTAACATTGTTATCCATTGAAAATAGACTCAAAAAATGAGTCTATCTTATTATAGTTTAGTGTAATATATTAAGTATATTTTAAATTCAAAAAAAATTAAGGAAGGCTGAAATTAACTTAAAATAAATTGATCCATTAAAAAATTGAAAGACCCATTTAAAATAATTAGCATTGTCATCCATTGAAAACGATTTTGCAAAAAAAAAAAAACTAGATTATGCAAATATTATTGATTTATTTGCTTCTAAAAATACAAGAAGAGCGAGGATCAAGCGATACTTATTAGTTGTTGTGATGTAATGCTAAGTATTTTTGTGATTTTGACACAAATCTTCTATCTTTTACTTTCAAAATTTTTTATTTTTTATTTTTTCATTCAATGAAAAAAAAATGTGAAGGACCCCATAAATTTATTAATTGATTATCGACTTTGGGCCCCGAAAATTTTAGGGCGGGGCCTGAGCTGATGTGTTGGTGATGTGGCAGGTTCTGTTAGTTTTTTGGATGAAAGTTAGTCTATCAGTAATGTGAAAAAGATTGCAAACATGAAGGGCTAAAAGTGAGAAGGATTGCAAACATGAAGGGCCAAAAGTGAGAAGGATTGCAAACATGAAGGGCCAAAAGTGGAAAGGATTGTAAACATGAAAGACCAAAATGAAAAAAATTAAACTTAAAAGGCCAAAATGGAAAATGGGTAAAATTTTAGAAACGCAAAGTGTAATTTACTCTAATCACAAAGAGTAACCTTTAGAGTTAAACCTTATAAGGAGCCGAAATCTCAGAGGTCACTCTTAGGTGGTTGCTAAATAGTAGAGACAGTTAATCATGTAGTGGTAAGTCACGAACTCGCACATAGACAAAAATTCAAATCCACACTTTTAACACTAGATACGATTCGCTCAGGCTTAAAATATTCATCTTACCAATTATATATGCTGTCCTCCAAGTAACTGGTTCCTACAAAAGTAAAACTTGAGATCTTAAAGCTTATGCTCCAAAATCTTACTAAAGACAAATCAAAACAAAGAAACTTAAACACCACACAGCCTAGCAAGGGCAGGTGGAGGCACTTGATATCACATTGCAAGGGTAGGTGCACTGTTCAGGCTCACTAATTGCTTTAAATACCTATATACATAAATATTTAAAGTAATTAGGTATTTAAAGTAATTTGTAAGCTTGAACACTACAATTGCCTTAATTTTCATTTATTATCCATTTTGAGAAAGCAAAAAAGGATTAATGTTTTGAAAATCTAATCCAGATTTTGTTTAGAAATTGACTTTTTTAATGATTTTTTTTTTAAATTTTTTAAATGAGGTGAAGGAAGGTTAATTCGTTTGGGAAAGATTTAGGATAGTTGTGTTGGAAATGGTTGGAAAATTCTGGGTAAAATCAGAATTTTTTTCCTAACTTTGGTCTATTATTTAGGTGGGACCTAAGCTTCAAATTTGGCAGGTCAAAGTGGTAACATGTTCTATGCCGCATTGTGATTCACGTGGTATCTTTGGTTGCTCAAAACCATTACCGAGTGAATGAAAAATTGAAGTCAAAGTATGCTCTATGGAAATGGAGTTTTGGTGGAAATTCCTTAAGGTTGGAAAATGGCTTGTCCCACATTGATTTGGTGGGAAGTTTTGAATGGGTTTATAAGGCATGGGATTGGAACTTGGGGTGTGCCCCAAGGGATACCCAAGTTTTGTAGTGAGGGAGGTTATGGGCAAAATGGGCTAGACCCATTGGACCCAAAAATCACCACGCGCGCACTGCCGTCCGGTCGGGCGGGCTGGGCTTGGGCACGGGTGTGAGGTTGGGTTGAGCTTGTCCGGCCCAATACTAATCTTTTTGGGCCAAAAACATTTGAATTTAATTTATTTTTTGGTAAAATAAAATCAGACCGTTTTAAATTCAAATCTGTTCGAACCTTTTGTACAAATTTTTTCAAAATCTGTCCGTTTAATTCAAGGAAAACCCATTTGATTTAAATCTGTGCAAATTAAACCGAATCTGTTCGGTTAGCTGTTGAAACAGTGTTGCACCTGTTCAAACAGGTTTGGTATCTGTTTAATTCAAATTGAATAGCCACCACTTCACCTATATAAATAGGCAGTCCCTCATTTGGTTTTTTACATATAATTTTCGTACTTCTCTTTTGCTAAAATTCTCTGCATTTTGCTGCATATATTTTTTGTGACAAAGAGTATAAACACTTAGTGTGTTCGTTGAGCAAACAATTTGTAGAACTACTATTATTTGCTGTTGATCATTTCATCTTAGGAGATAGACGTCCACATTCTGAAAGCACCGTGGAGAGGACGAATCTGTTTTAAGGACACAGTGTCAAACACTGGACTTGATCAGATTATTATTCGAAGAAATTAATCAAGTAAGTTGTTTAATTTATTTTTCTGTTTTATTTATTTATTTAAATCAGATTTTAATTTTGTTTTTGTAACAAAATAAAATCTGTTTTTATTTATTTTATTTTATTTTTCTGATTTGATTTTTGCAATCAAACAAGTTCTCTCCTTTCCTTTATTTCTTTTATATTCTGTTTGTTGTTTAGTACACAACATAATTTATTTTTCCAAATACAGTGAAGATTGTCCAACAATCTTAAGACATATTCGATTTTGGTATCTTCATTGTATTTAATTTTCTGTGATTTCATAAAGACATATTCTGGTTGGAAAAACAAATAGTGGTTTATGCTATTTGACAGATAGTAGTAATATACTGTCTATTTTCTTTAACAACTAGTAGTCATATACTGGTGTCATTAACAATTGCAGAATATTAATTTGTGTTACAGAAAATTATTGTGGTATTTATTTTTCTAGTTTTAGTAATAAGGAAAATAAAATTATTTTGGTTTATAATTTATTTTCTGATTTTAGTAACTAGAAAATTAATTTGTGTTTTAATTTTTTCTGATTTTTGTAATCAAAGATTATAGCTACTGCAACTGGTAGTGGTACTCCAATTATTACACTAACACCGGTCTCTATCTAGAACCATGTTCAAGTACCAATCAATCATGGAGAAAAACAGAAAAATTTAACGGTACTGAGTTTAAGAGATAGCAGCAGAAGATGCTGTTCTATCTTACAACTCTTAATTTGGCCCAATTTCTCCATGAAGAGGCTCCAGCACTTAAAGAGGGTGAAAGTGATCGGCAAGTTGTTGCCGCTGTAGATGCTTTGGAACATTCAAATTTCCTGTGCATAAACTACATCCTTAATGGCCTTAACAACATGCTGTATAATGTTTATAGTCCTCTAAGTTAGCAAAAGAATTATGGGATTCTTTAGAGAAGAAATACAAGACAGAGGATGCCAGCACGAAGAAATTTGTTGTCGGTAAATTTCTGGACTTTGTTATGGTAGACTCCCAAACAGCAATTTCTCAAGTTCAAAGTTTTCAATTAATTTTACATGATATTCATTCTGAGGGTATGTCTCTGAGCGAGTCTTTCCAAGTTGTTGCTTTAGTGGGAAAGTTACCACCAACTTGGAAAGATTTCAAAAATTATTTAAAACATAAACGCAAAGAGATGACCATGGATGAACTTATTGTAAGACTGAGAATTGAGGAAGATAACCGTAAGGCTGAAAAGAGGAATAGGAAAAATCCCATTGAGTCTAAGGCTAATGTGGTTGAACAAGTTCATAAACCACATAACAAAAAGAGAAAGTTTACTGGAGATAGTCCTAAACAAGGCGACAACAATGGCAACAAGAAGTTCAAAGGAAAATGCTATAACTGTGGCAAGACTGGATATCGAGCTTCTGATTGCCGCCGCCCTAAGAAGAATCGTGGAAGTACAAGTAAGAAGACCACCAATCAAGCCAATGTGACAGAGTTAGATTACATCTCTGACGGAGTAAACGACATCAACCTCACTGCTGTGGTGTCTAAGGCTAACTTGGTTGGAAATTCCAAACAGTGGTGGGTTGACACTGGAGCAACTCGTCACATATGTGCGGACAAGAAGATGTTCACTACCTACATTGAGGCTACAAATGGTGAACAACTTTTCATGGAAAATTCTTCTACTTCTACTGTGGCTGGACAAAGAAAAGTGATCTTGAATATGACATCAGGGAAAGAACTGACCCTCAACAACGTAATGCATGTACCTGACATCCGGAAGAATTTAGTTTCTGGTTCTTTGTTAAGTAAAAATGGTTTTAGGCTTGTCTTTGAGTCTGATAAATTTGTATTAACAAAGAGTGGCATGTATGTTGGTAAGGGATACATGAGTGATGGTCTCTTCAAACTAAATGTAATGACAATTGTACCAAAAGTTGCTATGAATAAGAATAACACATCTTTTGTTTATATTCTTGAGTCGAATTTATGGCATGGTAGATTAGGACATGTAAATTATGATGCTTTGCGTAGATTAATTGGTTTGGATTATATACCAAAGTTTGAAATTAATCCTAATCATAAATGTGAAATTTGTGTAGAAGCGAAACTAACTAAGGCTCCATTTAAATCGGTTAAAAGGAAAACCGAACCTCTAGAATTAATTGATACTAATGTATGTGATCTAAAATTTGTTCAAACTAGAGGTGGCAAAAAGTATTTCATAACATTTATCGATGATTACTCAAGATATTGTTATATTTATTTACTTAGAAATAAAGATGAAGCCTTAGAAATGTTTAAACTCTACAAAACAGAAGTTGAAAATCAATTTGGTAAAACCATTAAAATGGTTAGAAGTGATAGGGGTGGTGAATATGATGCACCATTAAATGAATTTTGTGCACAACTGTCACGACCCAAACCCGGCCCTATGGGTTTAGCACCGTAACTGGCCAGTAATCCGAGATTACCGAAGGCCTGCAGAACAGTAATACAGTAAAACAGAGTACAGGGCCTGGCGGAAGCCAATACAGTAAATAACTAGTGTCCATTGAGCTGTGACAATCTGTATGTCAAAAAAAATTTTCATGCATTTATACAGTTCAAACAGTACAGTCTGTACAATCATTCACAACATTCAGGACGGGGACTTAATCCCTCGATAACAGTACAGTAAACAGTAAACAGTTTATACAATTATACAAAACAGTTCAAGAGACAGGTGGGGAACACAAAAACACCCCAAGCCATAGCATGGCGTCTCGGAACCTCGCAGTGAGGCACATAGGCTGGCTTGACAAAACTGGGGGACCAACCCACGCTCCTAGCTCCGGTCTGGCTGCTGAGAACCTACATATATATATAAACAGTGAGCTAAAGCCCAGTGAATAACAATAAGTGTAAAGAGGTTATGAATGAATGTCCTTACAGTAATGAAAACAATTCATTAAGCAGTATTTCAGTCTTTCAGTAATTCAGTCAATCAGTCATATGTGGTACATCCAATAGCCTATAAACAGTAGGTCCAGAAGGGCCGGGTCTTAACAGACCCAACAGTAGTGATGGCCATCAGTCAGTAAACAGTATGGTTCCACAAGGGAACCGACAGAGCTCTGTAACAGTAACAGTCAATGCTAAGGATGCCACAATACAGTTCACAATACAGGACATACATTCATTCAATAAACAATATCAGTTCAATAAACAATTCAGTTCAGTATTCAAAAGATAACCATTTTGAACATATCTTTACACAATCTGTTACTCACAGAGATTGGGCTAATAGCAGCTAGAGCGCGTCCCCGAAAGCCAACCCTAAACAGTCAATAAATAGAACACACACTAAGTTTCACAGTTGGGAAGAGTGATAATTAAATCCCTAAATTTCCTCGGTGTGGTTCTATGTCCAAATCCTCATTAAGATGCCTTAAACTAGGCCTAAGAATGCCTAGGATGAGATGAGGATGCAAAAATACACTTGGAAGGCATTTTTCAAAAGTTGCTGAAAATAGGAGCCTCGCTCGAGCGAGCCTTCCTTCGCTCGAGCGAGCTTCCAAAATCAAAGGCTTCGCTCGAGCGAGAAATCCTTCGCTCGAGCGACCTGCATGAACAGTAAAAGTACTGGATGCTCGATTTTTACGCGCGATACCACGCTCGATGCTCGCTCGAGCGGAGCCCTGAATAAAGGTGCTCGCTCGAGCGAGGAATCCTTCGCTCGAGCGAGGAAGCAAAATCTGGAATTTCCAGATTTGTCTCCCAAGTTCGAACCAAGCATTCAACCATCCAAAACTCAACCTCTTGGGCCCAAATTCTGGGAAAACATTTCAAACTCATAGTACAACAAGTTTTAAAGCTCAATTTATGAATTCAAGCCCCAAAGGTTGGTCAATTAAATCCAACATTCAAACCCATTTTCAAGAACAATTTCAAACATGCAATGCATGAACTTCAAACCAAAATCAATGTTCAAATCTTGCTCTATTGAGCTCCAATCTTTGAAAACAACTTGAAAACATGGATTATGATAAAAACATGGACATGCATGTATCATTCTCAAGAATTCAACTTCAAACTCACTAAATTCAACATGCATGCAACAATGGAACTTCAATTCAACAATTATGAACAAACTCATGGTTTAGCTCTACAATGATGCATGAAACATGCAAGAACAAGTTTAAACTCAACAATGAGAAGGTCAATGATCTACCTTAGGTCTTGTATTCAAGGTTTAAGAGCTCCAATTGCCAATTCACACTTCAATTTCAAGCAATCCAAGCCAAATTCTACAAGACTAAGTCAATTCTCCCTCTCTCTCCCTAAACCTCTTCTTGGTCGGCTAGTACAAGGAAGAAAGCTGATGAAATGCTCTTGCTCAAGTGTAATCAAAGTCTCAAACATGAATAAACAAATGCTCCACTCAATGGCAAAGTTGTAATTAAGTCCAACTCTTCAATTAATCGTTATTTAATCCAATTTAATCATTCCTAATCAATTTTCAGATAAATATACCATAAAGTCACAAATATTCTCCTGATTACAAAACACTAAACGATTTCTAAATCGGCCGCCGATAAGGCCTCCAATTAACAGTTCAAACATAAGGATTCAAACAGATATTCAATCAAGCAAACAGATGCATTATGCAATTCAATATACAAACTCATTCAATTTCAGTTTCAGTTTTATTCAGTCTGTTCAGTAGTTCCTCCAATTCACTTATCAGTCATTATCAGTTCAGTTTAGCATTAATCAGTATATAATTCAGTGGTTAATCGGTAATCAATACGAGGGTTGTTACAACAACATGGCATGATTCACCAAACTACAACACCTTATTCTCCACAGCAAAATGGAATTGCTGAAAGGAAGAATAGAACCCTAAAACAAATGATGAATGCCGTGTTACTAAGTTTAGGCTTATCACAGAACTTATGGGGGGAAGCAATATTTTCTGCTAATTATATTCTTAACAGAATACCTCACAAGAAAACCAACAGCACTCCTTATGAATTGTGGAAAGGTCGACCGCGTTTCTACAAATACTTAAAAGTGTGGGGGTGTTTGGCAAAAGTTGAAGTTCATGTTCCTAAAAAGACTAAGATTGGACCAAAAATAGTAGATTGTGTGTTTATTGGTTATGCTCAGAATAGTAGTGCATATCGGTTTCTGACTTATAAATCAGAAATACCCGATATAAATGTGAACACTATTATAGAGTTAAGGAATGCTGTATTTTTTGAACATGTCTTTCCTTACAAGAAATGATAGGAATTAAATTCACAGAAAAGAACTTATGATTGTACACAAAGTTAAGAAACTAATGACAATCAAACACAAGAGACTAGTAATGGTCTCGACCAACAGGATTTAACTGATGATGAACCAAGACGAAGTAAGAGAGCGAGAACATCAAAATCCTTTGGTCCAGATTTTCTGACATACCTGTTAGAAAATGAACCTCAAAACTTTAAGGAAGCAATGACAGGCCCTGAAGCACCTTTGTGGAAAGAGGCTGTTAATAATGAAATTGAATCCATTATGCAAAATCATACTTGGGAATTGGTCGATCTTTCACCAGGTTCTGAACCTCTTGGATATAAATGGATATTCAAGAGAAAAATGAAAGCAGATGGTTCAATTGACAAATATAAAGCACGACTTGTAGTTAAAGGTTACAGACAAAAGGAAGGTCTTGACTATTTTGACACATATTCCCCTGTGACAAGAATAATATCCATTCGCATACTTATTGCTATAGCAGCGTTGTTTAATTTAGAAATACATCAAATGGATGTTAAGACAACTTTCTTAAACGGTGATCTAAATGAAGAGATCTATATGGAGCAACCCGAAGGGTTTGTAGTACCGGGGCAAGAAAAGAAAGTTTGTCGGTTTGTAAAATCCCTTTATGGATTAAAACAAGCACCTAAGCAATGGCATGAAAAATTTGATCATGCAATGGTTACTAATGGGTTTAAGATAAACGAATGTGTCAAATGTGTCTATGTTAAAAACACTGACCAAGGATATGTCATAGTTTGTCTTTATGTGGATGACATGCTTATCATTGGAAGCAGTCAAAACATGATCAAATCAACTAAGCAAATGCTCAACAAAAGATTTGATATGAAGGATTTGGGGGTCGCAGATGTTATATTAGGAATGAAAATTACTAAAACATCTGACGGATATGCATTATCTCAATCTCATTATATTGAGAAAATTCTTGATAAATTTATTAAGGATGATATGAATGTAGCAAGAACACCTGTAGACATTAGTCTTTATTTATCGAAAAATAAAGATGATGCAGTGTCTCAGTTAAAATACTCCCAAATCATTAGAAGCCTAATGTACCTAATGAATTGTACTCGTCCTGATATAGCTTATGCTATCAGTAAATTGAGTAGGTACACTAGTAACCCTGGAGAAGACCATTGGAAAGCGATCATTCGGATTCTTAGATAACTAAGATTCACCCGTGATCATGGTTTGAACTTTACTCGATATCCAACAGTACTTGAAGGTTATTGTGATGCAAATTGGATATGAGATACTAAAGATTCAAAATCCACTAGTGGATATGTCTTTACTCTAGGAGGCGCTGCTGTTTCTTGGAAGTCCACGAAACAAACATGCATCGCACGATCCACAATGGAATCTGAGTTCATTGCTTTAGACAAAACAGGAGAAGAAGCAGAATGGCTTCGTCACTTCTTAGAAGACATTCCAATATGGCCAAAACCTGTGCCAGCTATTTGCATTCATTGTGATAGTCAATCTGCAATAGGCAGGGCACAGAATTACATGTATAACGGTAAGTCACAACATATTCGTCGTCGACATAATACCGTAAGGCAATTGTTGTCAAATGGAATAATCTCAATAGATTATAAAAAATCTACAGAGAATATTACGGATCTGTTAACAAAAAGTTTGACAAAAGAGCTAGTGTATAGTTCATCGAAGGGGATGGGTTTAAAGTCTATTACATAAGAGTCATCATAATGATAACCCTACTTATATGACTGGAGATCCCAAGAACTAAGTTCAAAGGGACAACTAAGTTATGTGTGGCTCGCCAGAAATCACCAAGGGATTAAAATTCCTTACCCATTCCTATGGTGAGAGTGATATCTGCAACATGTGTTGTTTGCAGGGGTCTAAGGATAAATTTTGCTTTTAATGATTACTTATATCTTGATTTAGGCATAAAAAATCAAGATGAGTATAAGAAGATACTTACAATAAGAATCACCTATATGAGTGTCGAACTGGGGCCGGTTCTATGAGAATGAAGAGGCTAAATTCTCTAGAAACACTCATGAAAACCAGGAGCGTTCAAGGCCAAAATGAACACAACAGTAAGAATCACGATGTGTTAGAAGATATTTTGTGTGAAATCTATTGTCTTGGCTTACACAAACGGCTGAACAATTTAAGGCATCGCGTCTATTGGTTAGCTAGTAAATCCGATAGGTTATCACTAAGGAAGGTTCAAGGCCGAAAGCTACCTATCCTGATGCAAAATATTTTCGACTTGTACTCTTTCGATAAAGTCAGCATATTGTTGCATTTCCGTTGTCATCAAATTCCATTCATGTGGGGGATTGTTTGAAATGGTTGGAAAATTCTGGGTAAAACTAGAATTTTTTCCTAACTTTGGTCTATTATTTAGGTGGGACCCGAGCGTCAAATTTGGCGGGTCAAAATGGTAACGCGTTCTATGTCGCGTTGTGATTCACGTGGTATATTTGGTTGCTCAAAACCATTACCGAGGGAATTGAAAATTGAAGCCAAAGTATACTCCATGGAAATGGAGTTTTGGTGGAAATTCCTTAAGGTTAGAAAATGGCTTGTCCCACATTGATTTGGTGGGAAGTTTTGAATGGATTTACAAGGCATGGGATTGGAACTTAGGGTGTGCCCCAAGGGGTACCCAAGTTTTGTAGAGATGGAGGTTATGGGCAAAATGGGCTAGACCCATTAGACCCAAAAATCACCACGCGCGCTGCCGTCCGGTCGGGCGGGCTAGGCTTGGGCACGGGTGTGAGGTTGGGTTGAGCTTGTCCGGCCCAATACTAATTTTTTTGGGCAAAAAACATTTGAATTTAATTTATTTTTTGGTAAAATAAAATCAGACCGTTTTAAATTCAAATCTGTTTGAACCTTTTGTACAGATTTTTTCAAAATCTATCCGTTTAATTCAAGGGAAAACCCATACCTGTTTGAATTTAAATTCAAACAGATTTAAATCTGTGCAAATTAAACCGAATCTGTTCGGTTAGCTATTGAAACAATGTTGCACCTATTCAAACAGGTTTGGTACCTGTTTAATTCAAATTGAATAGCCACCACTTCACCTATATAAATAGGCAGTCCCTCATTTGGTTTTTTACATATAATTTTCGTATTTCTCTTTTGCTAAAATTCTCTGCATTTTGCTGCAAATATTTTCTGTGAGAAAGAGTATAAACACTTAGTGTGTTCGTTGAGTAAACAATTTCTAGTGCTGCTATTATTTGCTGTTGATCATTTCATCTTGGGAGATAGACGTCCACATTCTGAAAGCACTGTGGAGAGGACGAATCTGTCTTAAGGACACAGTGTCGAACACTGGACTTGATCAGATTATTATTTGAAGAAATTAATCAAGTAAGTTATTTAATTTATTTTTCTGTTTTATTTGTTTATTTAAATCAGATTTTAATTTTGTTTTTGTAACAAAATAAAATCTATTTTATTTTATTTTTCTGGTTTGATTTTTGTAACCAAACAAGTTCTCTCATTTCCTTTATTTCTTTTATATTCTGTTTGTTGTTTCGTACACAACAGAATTTATTTTTCCAAATATAGTGAAGATTGTCCAACAAGTTGTTGTGCCATAGTAGCTCTACTGTGAGCTCTTATTGGAGCTTATCTTAAGTCTATTTTGATGATTTAAAACTGTTCATTTTATAAGGTTTATCAAATATATCATTTATGAAAAAAATTAAGTTAATCAGACATTCATAGGCCCATGATTGAGTTTTAATTATTTTTAAAAAATTATCAAAATTATTCTAATTGTTTATTTTTTTTATGAACAAATGTAGTTTTTTTATAGGGTTATAGATATTCAATTAACTCAATTTTTTTAAAAGATAATTTATTTGACGAATCTTATAATATGAATGACTTGTATTATCAAAATAAGTTCGAGACAAGTCTCCAAAGACCTTACAACTGGTTATAGGCACAATAACAATCCCATATGCGATTGGGGATGATTTTTTTAGGGGTGATTTAGGATGGTCTAAATAAGTGTATTTTTTTTTTTTTTTTTTATGAAATATATATTGTGTATGGGTTGGGTTTGAAGTGATATGTTAGAGAGGTAATATAACTTAAATAAGATGATATGAGTAGTGACTTTTTTTACTTTTTAATTTTTTAAAATTATGACAAATAAAACCTTAATTGTATCAAAATTATAAATTATTGAAATGTTTGACTTTTTGTTAGTGTTTTTTGACGTTTTAGCAGTGATGGTGCTCTCACATGTCTCTTTATTTTACTTCGGTTTGGAACCGCGGGCTTGCTGTGCCAAATTTGGGTCAAGAATGAAATGTGTGATGAAAATTATAACTGTGTATCGTAGAATTTACGTATAGAATAAATTTAAATTATATTTGTGTAAAGATTAAAATAGAATTTGAGAAGTGTAGGAGGTTGACTCTCACAATTTTATGTGCAAAAATCAAAATAAGATTTGATCAGAAATACAGGGGGTTGAATATCATTATTTTATAGTAAGGATCAAAGTGATATTTAATGCAAAGTGTAAGAATGTAAAGTGTAATTTACCCTTCAAGTTTCAAGAAAAATTGAAATAATTTAATTTTTTTTATTTATTTATGTGTGTGGCAAATTTGTTTCATTTTTTTTACATCCACCAATTGGCAATTCAAAGACAATCAAAGTATCATAATTTTCTTAACATTACTCAGTGTGTTTTGTTTCAGTTTTCTGAATTTAATGTTTTAATAATTAAATTTTTTATTTTTCATGTTTTATTTTTTTATTTTTAGTCAATATTTTTAAATTTTAGGAAAATTTTTTTATAAGTCCTATTAGGGAGACTTATGTTACATATGGTCCTACTAAAAAACTTATGTTCCTATAAGTCCTGTGGGAAGTTTGTTGACACATTTACCCTCAATATTAGTTGTTAATATCATAAATAATAGCAAAACTATATATAGAAAATTGAATATTACCATAGATCATATCTATATAAACGTAACGTAACGTGACACCTATACGTAACGTGACACCTATGATCTATGGTAACATGCAATTTCCTATATATATCATATCTACCTAAACGTAACGTAACGTAACGTGACACCTACATAAACGTAACGTGAAACCTATGATCTATGGCAACATTCAATTTTCTATATAGGAAATTGAATGTTACCATAGATCATATTTACATAAACGTAACGTAACGTAACGTGATACCTACATAAACGTAACGTGATACCAACATAAACCAGCAACATTTTCACATTCAATTTAAAAAAATAAAAACTCATTAAGTTTGCGAAACGTAACGTGACACGTTACGTTACGTTTATGTAGGTGTCACGTTACGTTACGTTTATGTAGGTGTCACGTTACGTTACGTTTATATAGGTGTCACGTTACGTTACGTTTATGTAAATGTCACGTCATGTTACGTTTATGTAGGATCTTGTAGAATATATTCCTATCTAAATAGGACTTGAGACTCTATAAGAAATTACACAGGACTTAACCTACCATAAGTGTTTAAAAAATGACTTATAAACAAGTCTCCCCTTATATAAGCAATTTTTTTACTTTTTTAAATATACATTACTTAGATGTATCTAAATAGTAAATTATTTGTAAAAAAATTAATAAATATATAAAAATACGAAAAATGTACTGAATTTCTATATGTTTTTTATATTTTTGATATTTTTTATATTTTTGATATTTAGTAATTTTTTTATAAATATTATATTTTCTAAGTGTATTTATATTAAGTGTATGTAAAAATTTTAAAAATATTAAAAATATCATTGAAAAAAAAATATGAAAAACAAAAAGACAATTTTTTGAAAAGTAAATTTTAAAAATTGAAAACAAAAGTGGTTAGCTTACAAAAACATGAACTGTCTGATATTTAAATTAACAAAAATGATTTAGACCAATGCATCATTAATAGTACTAATGTGTTGAGAATGGTAAAAAAAAAGAAAAAAGAACAAGGCATAGAAAGTGAACGGGACCTACTGCCACATCATTAGTGCTCATCTAATGCTCTCTTTTTAGTGTTCTTAAACATTTTTCTTAAATTAATAGTATTAAATACACGGAGATCAAGGTTCTAGGTACATGTATTTAGTGCTATGAAAATTTTCAGCTGAATAGGTGGGCCACAATTGTGAAAAACGACGAGAAATGGTTTTTATTGTGGTGTTAGCCAAACAAGGACAATGATATATACCATTAATTTGTCATCATTAATCCCATCACTAGTGAGATGACAATTGAAAAAAAAAAAAAAAAAAAAACAAGGCACAAAACACATATGACAGTGGGTGGAACTTACTGCCACCTCATTAGAGCCACCGCTAATTAATGGTCTAAAGCATTTTTGAGCCAAACAAATATATCTCTCGCTATATTAGTGCCTGTTTGGAATAGTTTATAAAAGATCAAAAATTAAAAAATTATTACTATTTACTAAAAACGTATAAATAAATAAAAATAGAAAAAGTACATAAGGCACGTGTAAACACGAACATGCTAAAAAAACAAAAAAAAACAATTAGACGAGGCTTTCCTCCAGTCTTTCATCAGACTAAAGGGTACTGTTGGGCCCGTGGGAGCCCACCACGGGTTCCGTTTCGATAATCCGAACCGCTGAATGTATAGAACTCATCGAGTACTATATGCTTGTAAAAAATCACGTTGATCGGATATCGATAACTATGTGATCAATTCAGATTTTTGTCAGTCATTTATTTTTCATTGTCCATCTTTTTATACAAAACTAATTTGATCACATAGTTATCGATATTCGATTAACGTGATTTTTTACAAGCATATAGTACTCGACGAGTTCTACACGTTCAACGGTTCGGATTATCGAATCGGAACCCGTAGTAGGCCTCCAAGGGCCCAATAGTACCCTCCAATCCGATGAAGGACTGGAGGGTAGCCTCATCCTATATATATATATAAATTTTTTCTGAAGCATGCCTGCCCACCATCTCATTTCAAAGCAATGCATACTAGTTCCTGTAATCCGTACTGGTTCCTTCAATCATCACTATCAGTACGCATAGGGTAGAGGGGTAATACGGTAATTTTGTTATTTTGTACGATATTTTAATACATATTTTTTCGTAAAAATTTAAAAAATTATCCTAAACAATCATCTTTTTTTCCTCTACTTTTTTATCCAAAAAGTCAAAAAGTGCACTTCCATAGTTCATCTCAAACAACTCCTTAGGTCTTAGATTATTTTAGTAATTTTTTGATTTTTTAGTTAAAATATAAGATAAAAAAATAATATATTTAGAATGATTTTTTAATTTTTTACAAAAAGATGTGTAAAAAGTAAAGGAAAAAAAAATCTTTGATTTTTTTTGTATAGGATATAGACTTTTTGTTTTTTTAGTAACTTTTTGACTTTTAAGCTAAAACAAACACTTGTCAAACGAGGCCTTAAAGTGATTATGTGTCCATATTTAAGATTTTAAAGAGGTGATTATTGGTTTAATAGTTCAGATTTGATTTAATAATTTTAAGGTTATGTGTTTAAGTTTTGGGGTCACTATTTTGTGAATTATGTCAAAGGTTTAGTGTTTATTCAATCTTTTTCTTTCTAAATACATATTAATGTATATTAATTGAACGTTATTTATTTAAGATTTTAAATTCTTTCTAATGTGTCTTATAATGTTTTAAGACGTCATTTTGACAGAGGGGATGAGAATAGGAAAGGGAGAAATTTGTTTGTTTGTTTGTTTGTTTGTTTTTTATATTAGGCCATATTTGTTTAGTTTCACAGGATAGGAGAGATTAAGAGTACTGTGAGATTGAATGAGAAGATTATTAATGTGATAGTATTATGTTGAAGTATAGGATACAGAGTATTTGTTTATACATCACTGAATTAGTAATACTATAGATAGTATTAATATTTTTTTATTTTTAGTATTTTTTTTAATATTATATTTATTTTTTTGTTCTAAAAAAATACAATTTTTGCTTAAAAATTCACTAATCCTCTCACTCAATTTCTAATCCAAACTCTTCCATATCTTTGTTAGTCCTACCACATAGAGGGATTACCAAGGAAATAATTAATTTCCTCACTCATGTTTTCAACCAGACACTCTTTAATGTTGCTTGTGTTGGAGGGATTGAAGGGTGGGAAAGATTTTATATCTGTTGTTTGGCTTTTCAATTTTGCTCCGGACTATTAGTCCCAAATGTGTTGGACTATTGTGTCCCATCGGGGCTGGAGGGGGAAGGGGGTGGAACACAAATGGAGAGATAAAGGGGATATGAGATTAGGTAGTAAAATGACCATTTTGATCCTCTATTATTTAATTATGTATTATATTTAGTAAAATTCAATAAACTTTAAATGTCTCAATTTAAAAATAAAATTATTTTATTTAATTTTTATTGATGTTTTATTTATTTAATTTTTTAAAATAATTTTTTATAGATATTTTATTGATGTTTTATTTTAGAATTTTGTTTATATTTTATTTAATTTCATTATTTAATTATTATTATTTTTTTAAATAAATTTATTTAAAATTTTAATTGAAAAATAACATATATTTTTATTGATATTTAATTTATTTGATTTTTAAAAAATAAATTTATTTAATTGTGTAAAAAATAAAATAAAATAAAATTTTATTTAATCTATCTAAAAATAATTAAAATATTAAAGATAGGTTTAATATTGTTATTACTTAGTAAATAATTGAAAAGGGTAAAATAGTCATTTGAGTATTTATCCTTCTCCATAATATCCCAAATAAACATAGGATTCATATCATATCCAACCAAATAGTTCTTTCCTGACATTTAATCCCATGATTAAACAAACATGGGATATATATCCTATCCAACCAAATAGTCCCAAGACTGTGAATCCCAAGATTACAATCTGATGGATTCCAATCCCTTCTTATCTAGTCCGTCCAAACAAACACACTATTTAGGTGGATATTTAGGTGGATATTACAGACTATTAATCTAATCCCTCTTCCCAAAGAGCCAAACAAACATGACCTTAAAATTGTCTCAAAACAATGTCGTCTTAAGGTATAGGATGCACTACATAAGATCCATATTTGATACTTTACTAACCTCGGATTCAAGATTAGAACTTTGGGAGACAAAAACAAATGTAACTTCTCATTTTTTAGAATTATCTTACAAATTATTAGTATAATATACATAGTTTTTACAATCTTTGCCCCATAAATCCATCATTGACTAATCTACTATAATCCTATCATGTGACCAAAAAAACAAAACAAAACAAAATAAACAAATAGATAAATTTTACAATATTTTCTTTGTAATATGTATTACATAATGTAATAAAAAAAATTAAATCTAAAATACGACCTATTTCAATAATGTGATCGGTGCTAATGAGTAAGAAAAAATATTAGAATTTTTTTGTTTAAGATCATTGATATTAAGATTTTATAAGATAAAGAACATGTAATATTTTTATAGTAGATGTGGTCCCTCAACACTTTCACAGAGAAATTTTGACATAAAGAAATTTTAACATAGCTTGTTGTAGAGAAATTTTTGCGATGAGTTGAAATTTCTCTAATAATATTATTGAGGAATTTTAACTAATAAGAAAAAATATATTTGACCTCTCCTACTACCAAAAATTAGAGAGTGATGTTTTACTAATTTTTCCAAAAAGATTTAGTGGAAATTGCACATCAATGCAAGTTCAAAAAAATTATAAATAGATGAAAAAGTTTATCAATTTTAATAATTATAATTATAATTCTTTCATAATTTTGTAAATATTTTATAAAAACACCACTTATTTACAATTTTTTCAAAAATTTATAGCATTTATTTATTTGTATAATATTATTTACTCTTCATGGACTACAATTATAGTTTCATTGAGCCAAGGATTTAATGTTTTTTGGACTAGAGTAAAAGTTCAGTAATATCCCCAGCAGTGTAATTTGGGCAGGTTTAATTTGAGCAATCTAAACTTAGGCCTTTTTTCGTTAATTATACATTTTAATTAAAAAATTACTATAAGTTGTCACATCATTCTCTTTACTTTTTTTTGTACATTTTTTTAATAAAAAACTAAAAAATTACTAAAATAGCATATTCCCAAACGAGGCCTTAATTTGAATTTTGTTAGGGTTTAGATAAAATATTTTTAAATTTGGTGCAGGCTTAAAAAAACATCAAAACTCCGAATGAAATTTAAACGGCTTTGAGCAAAGAGATTAAACAATTTGAGCAATCCAAAGTCGTAGATATAAATATATATATATATATATATAAATGTTAAATATACTTGTAAATTATTAATCATTGGATTTAGTTTTTTTTTTTTTTTTGGTTGATGAAAGGATTTAGATTGTTAGATCAAAGAATATATATTATAAACACAAGTAACACAACATAAAATCTTATCTTTTTTCATTTCTCACTATTAAATTGTAAAGACCATTATAGTGACATGTCCGTTCTTCAATTCTTATATTTTTTACATTATACAAATTATTTAGTTTAATGTTATTAATGATTTTACAAAAAAAAAAAATGTTAATAGAATCTAATTTTAACAAATTAATTAATTCAGTAGCACCACACACACACAAAAAAAAAAAACAAAAAAACAAAAAAAAAAAACAAACAAACAAACAAACAAACAAGCTCAATTTTTTGTGCAATTTGAATAATTCAGTCTTAACTAAGATCAAGCTTGAGCATACAATATCATATTATAATTTGAGTTTGAGCGAGCTTGGCAAGTTTCGGCACAATTCAAGTTGGACTTGGACAATTTGTCAACCTATCCGAAACCCATCCGAGTTACACCACTAACACCAAGTAATTTTTCTTCATCCTCTACTTTTATTTTTATATTTACGGTTTAAGATTTTAAATGCGAGACTCCTCTCATCTCATACGCAAAAAAATACCAATAAATTACATATATCAATCAACTTTTGGACTTTACCGCTAGTAAAAGTCGAACATAGAATATCTATAATATTTATGGTTTATTCCATGACTGACTCAACCTACATTACCCATGTCGGAAAATATTTTTCTACAATAATCTTTTGTATTTTTTATTTTCTTTTATATTTTGTATTTTTATAGTAAATATTAGATAACGAACTTGATACGCAAGTAACATGGCTTATTATTCGAATAAGGTATCAAAGAATGGCTTTATAAAATTAGGTTAGGTCAGAAATCAATTAACCTTCCCCTTTTGACATACCCAAACAGCACCTAAAACAATGTTACTCATCGATTTATCTCTTTCATTTTTAGACATCAGTTTGTACCAATTGAAATACAAGTAATACAATGTGTATGGTGAAAAAAAATCACAAAAATGTGCAATTACAAATTAATATATAACTGATGCAGAATGCTTGACCATAGAGAGTTCATAAAACTCATGGACAAACATACTAGTAGACGCAAAATCACATGTGTTCGGAATAATTTGAGATTTTGTTGGGACATAAAAAATGCCGTCACGATCAATACTCGTGGCTTTGCCATGGTGTAGGATGGATTTTGCCCAAATTCCACTTAGGCCTTCAATTACTCAATTTTGCCGTTTTATGAAATATTTGTTTCCGTAATTACTTGGTCTAAACAAATTCTTTGAAGCTAGGTTTTTTTTCAGCATTCTTAATTTTTATTATATTTTCAAGATTTGAGCTTAACTTGATTCTTAATATTTTTGACAAATTTTGTATTTTATTTGATTTAGGCTTTATTAGCAACCTTTACATTTTTTAATTTATTTCTTAATTTGAATTAGGGTTAGTTCTACTATATATTTTGAGAGAGAATTCTCTTCTTTTTTATTTTTTATTTTTTATATTTTTAGTAATCTTTTGATTCAACATATTTGTAGAAGAGTTGTGACTGTCTTAGCTGCGTGATTCTACTCACGTTCCTACATTGCGTCAATAACCTCAATGAATTCTAAGAATAATAACAACATTTAAAATGAATATGAATCATATATTAATTTTTTAACACATTTTTTTATACAATTTTTTGTAGATAGAATTATTGATAAAAATAAATAGGATAAATTTCACTGATCTCCCTTGAGGTTGGAAAAAATACAGCAAACTCTGCAATTTTGGCATAATTATACTGACCTCTCTTTTTGTAAAACTAAATAGACTAGAACTAATACAAATGATATGTAGACACAAAGATAAATAAAATAAAATATACGATTCAGCAAAAAATAGATGAAAATATCAAAAAAAAATTATCAATTTAACTACCGAATTATTGATAAAAGAAAACTAAATATTACAAAGATTAAAACTACAAAAAAAAAAAAAAAAAAATCAATATAATTATATCAAAATTATAAAATTTCGGTTATTTTCTCCATACTCAAGATGGAGTCAATACAATTTACCCAAATAAATATGAAAGTGTCCTACACATTTAGGAGGTCTGATGCACGTTTCAATGGAACTAAATGATTCTAGGGGAGGAAAAAAAATCACAAAAATGTGCAATTAAAATTAATGTATAACTGATGCAAAATAATTGGTCTTAGAGTTGATAAACAAGGTAAAAGTACTAGTAAATCGCACGTGTTTGGAATAGCATGAGATTCTGTCGAGACATAGCATCACAATCGATACCCATGGCTTTGCAATGGTATACGATGGACTTCGACCAAATTCTACTTAGGCCTTCAATTGCTCAATTTTTCTGTTTTATGAAAGATTTGTTTTCTTAATTATTTGGTCTAAACAAATTCGTTTGAGGCTAGGCTTTTTTCAACATTCTTAGTTTTCATTAGATTTTTAAGATTTGAGTTTTGTACGAGCACGAAATAATCTTCTCGTATAATCCTGTTGACCAAGTTTGCACTTCTCCAAACGTTGTCGTTTTACTACCTGAAAACAGACGTGAGCTAACCGGCAGGTGTGTGTCAAAAACCCCTCCGATGCCTAAGTCAGCAAGTAGACAATAGACAATAAGCTCTATGTATTTTAGAGCAAGAATTGCAATACCTGGGCATAAGTCCTAACATGAGCTTTTATAGATTCTGTTTGACACAATCCTAATAGGACTCCAACTCTCCTTAGCAGAGTCCTCCTAAGAATCACACTCCCAAGGATAATACCTATTCTGATAACACCATACTTACTACCAACTAAGTGAGATGATTGGCACAATCCCAGTAGGACTCTAACTCTCTTTAACAGAGTCCTTTTAGGAGTCTCATGCCCAAGGATAATGCTTATCCTTAGAACACCCTCATCATTGCAAGCCAAGTGAGATGGCCACACCCTTATGCTCGGATATACATTCCTGATCGAGCTACCTTATCTCGGTCCCCTGCCGTTCAGGCTGTGTGATTGGTAGCCGATCTACCGAATGGCACCCTGCTGAGCTACACATAGCTTGGCTCTCTCTATTGACAGCATCTCAGTCTGATAAAGGACTAGCTTCAGATAGCTAGGTCCAGGCCCTAGCAACCCATCTCTATCCAGCCTAGTGTCTTCTTAGCCCAAGATCGAGCTACACCAGCTCTTATCTCGGCCCAGTGCACAGCCCAATTTCCAAAGAAGACTTTTCCTAGCTCGGCCCAATTTGTTCACAAATTACTATCTCAATTGCCCCTTAATTCCATCTGAATAGCATGATTGGGATTATTTTCCTCTAGCCGAGCTAAGAACGCCCAACTCTGCCGAGATAGAAAAGTTGTTCGGTTTCACAACTCGTTCAGCCCCAATAAATCTTGTCAGTTGCTCAGCACATCCTTCTACTAATCTAGCATATAACATGACGTCATTCCTAGGATACGTGGCGTGCCCCTATTAGCCCCGTTCTCTTGTTACAGCCGTCATGCACCTTCCAAAAATTTGAACAACCTCACCTTTTTGCCTTCAACGTATGTATCCTTCGAGTTCGCAATCGTACGAGGAAGTGTTCTTTTTGTGTCTCGCCGAGCAGACTAGCTTGTTTTATACTAATCCTGCCAACCTTATTTGGCCGACATAACCATCTCGGTCCAAGAGTGCAAAAATTATGTTGGTCAAACCTGCCAACCTTCATTGGCCGAGATAACTGTTATTTCAAGCAAATAGTGCAAAAATTTATCGGTTAAACCTGCCAACCTTCATCGGCTGAGATAAGCATCTCGGTCAAAGAGTGCACAAATTTTGTTAATCAAACCTACTAACCTTTATTGCCCCCAGTTGGGCAAAGAGTGCAAAAATCTTGTTGGTTAAACCTGTCAATCTTCATTGCCCCCAGTTAGGCAAAGATTTTTGCACAATCAGTCCTTCTTGTCGACCGTGTTAACTTTCACCAAAGGTTTTTTATCCGGCATCACTGTTGTGCCGGACTCTGCCTTAGCACGCGCCCTATCTTCCTCTACCCAGATGTGTTGGTGCACTCTCTCCATCAGGGCTTCCACAATAACGGGCAGCGTCATTATCATTGAATCCCTCAACTTATGGCTCACTTGCAAAGCCCACTTATACTGTGCGTTAACTAGGTTGGTGGGGCAATCACCTATCTGGTTGAAGGTCTTTTAATACCTGTTGTTGTAAGCCTTCAACATTTTTTTCTTGCGTATGTCAATGGCAAGCAATTGGTCTATCTTAACTGGAGTTTTGGTATTTGTCTTAAACCTGGTGACAAACGCCTCCGTTAATTGTGCCCATGAAGCGATGCTACCTTCTGGTAGCCTCTCAAACCAAGTCAAGCCCAGGTCACCTAAGCTTGATGGAAACAAAATGCACATTAGAGCCTCGTTCTGTCGATGTATGGCCATAACTTGGCGAAAGTGGCAAAAGTGTATATAAGGGTCTGACTCCTCCTTATAGATTGTAAACTTAGGATGGTTGAAGCCCGAGGATAATGGTGCGTTCTCTATCGCCGGAACGAACGACGAACTTTACAACCTTGCTAACTCTTTGTTTGCTGGTTCGTAAGTAAGGCGCAGCATTGGCATTCTAACCTCGACACTTCCATGTGTCCTAGGAGCCAGTCGCTGTAGAGTAGAGACCTTTTGGAGGTCGTGTGTCTGGGCGTCTTCTCTCTTTCGAGTCCTTTCTTCTAGTACAGTCCGCATGTCTGCCGATTTAGGCAACTCGATGTGCTAAGAAGTGGTTTGATGTGTATGAGATGGTCAATAATTGCTTCCCTCCGTGTAAGACCTTTCAATCCTCGTTCTCTCAAACCTAGAGTAACGAGTCCTGGAGGTTCTTGATTATGTGCCACCTATTCTGAGGCTTCTGCTTTCAGATTGCGATGGTGTAACTCGCTTGTCGCGATCTCCTGAGTGGAGAGAACGCGGTCTGCCTTTGCGGATCTCTTCAACTGCACTTTCTTTGTCTTTCCTCTAGCGCTTCATGGTCTCCATGTCAACCGCCATTCTCTTTATCAACTCATTTTGCTCCTTCACGCGATCTTTCAGAACTTGAGAATCCACCATCTTTCTCTGTCCATCTAGGCTGTGAGAGCGATGAGGACTTGAGCCCTGTTTTTCTCATGCACCCCTCCATTGATTCCGTCGCTAGGGGCCCAAGTCCGACATGGGCGGGACAAAAGGCAAATCCTCGCGCCTTCTGTCCCTTTCTAGAGTTTGTTCATCAATAACAGACTGAGAAAAGTCTTCGTTATGCGCCATTGAAATCAGTTGAAGGAAAACTTAATCAAAAGGTTTATTCTCTATGATAGTTTCCCACAGACGGCGCCAATTGTACGAACACGAAATAATCTTCTCGTATAATCCTGTTGACCAAGTTTGCATTTCTCTAACCGTCATCACTTTGCTACCTGAAAACACACGTGAACTAGTCTTTAATCAGTTCAAGCCATCTCCGCTGTCTCATATTCAGTTCTTTCTGTGTGAAGAAATATTTCAAACTCTTGTGGTCGGTATACACTTCACATGTTGCTCCATACAAATAGTGACGCCAAATTTTCAGTGCAAACACCACTGCAGCAAGTTCTAAGTCATGGATCGGGTAGTTCTTTTCATGTGGTCTCAACTGTCGGGAAGCATAAGCAATAACTCTCCCATTCTGCATTAAAACGCACCCCAAACCCTTATGAGAAGCATCACTAAATACAGTATAACCATCCGCACCTGAAGGTAAAGTAAGAACCGGTGCAGTCACAAGTCGGGTTTTCAATTCTTGAAATGCTGATTCCCTTTGGTCTGTCCAGTCAAATGATGTCCCCTTCTGAGTTAACTGAGTCAATGGTAGGGCAATTTTGGAGAAATCTTTGACAAATCTTCTGTAATATCCAGCCAATCCCAAAAAGCTTCGGACTTCAGTCACATTTGTTGGTCTAGGCCAATTCACTACGGCTTCAATTTTCTGCGGATCAACAGAAATTCCATCTTTGCTAACAACATGCCCCAAAAACATAACATGATCAAGCCAGAATTCACATTTAGACAGTTTACCATACAGTTTCTGTTCTCTTAAGGTTTGCAGGGCAAGTCTCAGATGATGTTCATGTTCTTCAACAGTCTTAGAATAAATCAGTATGTCATCAATAAATACCACAATAAAATCATCAAGGTACGGTTTAAAAATCCTGTTCATGAGGTCCATAAATGCAGCTGGGGCATTCGTGACTCCGAACGGCATAACTAAAAATTCATAGTGGCCATACCTCGTTCTAAAAGCAGTTTTATCAATGTCTTCTGGTTTAACTTTCAGTTGATGGTATCCCGATCTGAGATCAATTTTGGAAAACACTTGTGCACCCTGTAACTGATCAAACAAATCATCAATACGCGGTAATGGGTATTTATTTTTCACAGTTACCTTGTTCAATTCACGGTAATCAATGCACAGTCTCAGTGAGCCATCTTTCTTCTTTACAAACAGAACAGGTGCACCCCACGGTGAAGTACTGGGTCTGATAAACTTCTTGTCTAACAGTTCCTGCAATTGTACTTTCAATTCTTTCAGTTCGGTTGGAGCCATTCTGTAGGGAGCTTTAGACACTGGCTGTGTACCCGGAATCACATCAATAATAAATTCAACTTCCCTGTCAATCAAATCCCCTGGCAAATCATCTGGAAATACATCTGGGAATTCTCTGACTATAGGAATGCAATTCACATCAGTTTTAATATTATCATCAGTAGATACAGTCAGTACGGAACACAAATATCCTTTACACCCCTTCATAATCAGTTTAACAGCTTTCACAGAAGAAATCAAATACGGAGGAGATACTACTCCACTCCCATTAAACACAAATTCAGGTAAACTAGGTGGACGGAAAACTACTTGTTTCGTTACACAGTCAATGGTGGCATGATATTTTTGTAACCAATCCATCCCCAATATCACATCAAAGTGATCTATGTTTAACGGCAGTAAGTCAATAAACAGATGCATATCCCCAACAATAATTTCACAAGCAGGATACATATATGCACATGTCATGGATCCTCCAACAGGTGATGATACCGCTAACAAGTAATTCATAGGTTCTAAGGGTCTATTCAATTTCCGTGAAAAAGCATGCGACACATAAGAATGTGTAGACCCCGAATCAATCAATACATATGCATTTTGAGCACAAATAGAGAGGATACCTGACACAACGGTCTCAGTATTCTGAACATCTCCCGGTACTAGGGCAAATACTCGGCCCTGCCTCACAGGCTCTTTCCCGGTAGCTTTGGGGTTAGGCTTTGGTGCTACATTTGATGCTGCTGCGCTTGGTGCAGCTTTACTACTGGCTGGTGGAGCAGAAGGGCAGTCTTTAATTCTGTGGCCCACCTTGCCACATCTGAAACAAGCTCCTGAAATCTGGTAGCAAATCCCTTTGTGCTTATTGCCACATACGGAGCAGGGTGGAATGAATCCACTCCCTTGGCTGGGGTTAGTTGTTGACCCCGTATTCTGTTTCTTGTTTGCAGAGTTATGTTTGCCTTTCTTGAATTTGAAACCCTGTCTTTTACCATGCCATTCAGTTGTTGGTGTTTCAGATTGTTTCACTGCTGCAATATTTGTCTCGGCCATCAATGCCCGGTCGAGAACACCCACAAAAGTTGGCATTTTCAAAGCATTTATTCGGTCCTGTATAGCAGCACTAAGGCCTCCTTCAAACCTTCTGGCCTTCTTATATTCGGTATCCACCATATGTGGTGCATACCTGGCAAATTCGGTGAATTTCTTCTCGTACTCGGCAACAGACATATTGCCCTGTCTCAGCTGTTCAAACTCAGTCACTTTTCTGTCCCTGATGCACTGGGGAAAATACTTTTCAAAGAAGGACTCCTTGAACTGAGTCCAAATCACAATAGTATTCGCATCACGGGTCAACATCCACCACCTTCTTGCTTCTTCCTGAAGGGTGAAGGTTGCTAACAGTACTTTGTTGGCTTCGGAGCACGGAAACATTTCAAACAATTTCTCAGTCTCAAGAATCCAAGCTTCAGCCTTTAGCGGTTCTAAGCCTCCCTGAAAGGACGGCGGTTTCATCTTGCTGAATTTATGAGTCGGTGCAATAATGTCCACCTCATTAACATTCACATTCTGTACATTCTGTTCCGGGTGAACCGGAGGAGGAGGAGGTGGGGGTTGTTGGTTCTGTTGTTGATCTAGTCTTTCAATTACCAGTCCCATCATTTGTTCAAGTCTGGCCATTCTGGCCTCAGAGGATGATGATTCAGGTTCATTTGCATTATCCATTCCGCTATAAGCAGTTATAACAGTTATCATTATAAGCAGTTGTACACTTAAACAGTTTAACATTTAGCATATAATCAGTCAGTCATAAGCACACACTTTTCAAGTTCATGAGATGCCCTAATCACCTTTCTAGGACACCCTATAGCTCATTTGGACACGTGTGTGCGGTATAACTCGTGGTTAAGTATCGCTCTGATACCACTCTGTCACGACCCAAACCCGGCCCTATGGGTTTAGCACCGTAACTGGCCAGTAATCCGAGATTACCGAAGGCCTGCTGAACAGTAATACAGTAAAACAGAGTACAGGGCCTGGCAGAAGCCAATACAGTAATTAAATAGTGTCCATTGAGCTGTGACAATCTGTATGCCAAAAATGCATTCATACAGTTCAGAACAGTACAGTCTATACGATCATATACAAACATTCAATACGGGGACCTGATCCCTCGATAACAGTACAGTGAAACAGTAGACAGTCTATACAACAGTACAAAACAGTAGGGAGACCGATGGGGAACACAAAAACACCCCAAGCCATAGCATGGCAACTCGGAACCTCGCAGTGAGGCACATAGGCTGGCTTGACAAAACTGGGGACCAACCCACGCTCCTAGCTCCGGTCTGGCTGCTGAGAACCTACATATATATATAAACAGTGAGCTAAAGCCCAGTGAATAACAATAAGTGTAAAGAGGTTATGAATGAATGTCCTTACAATAATGAAAACGGTTCATTAAACAGTAATTCAGTCTTTCAGTATTTCAATCAATCAGTCATATGTGGTACATCCAATAGCCTATAAACAGTAGGTCCAGAAGGACCGGGTCTTAGCAGACCCAACAGTAGTGATGGCCATCAATCAAGAAACAGTATGGTTCCACAAGGAAACCGACAGAGCTCTGTAACAATAACAGTAATCAGTAAGTGCTAAGGATGCCACAGTACAGTTCACAATACAGGACATACATTCATTCAATAAACAATATCAGTTCAGTAAACAGTTCTGTTCAGTATTCAAAAGATAACCATTTTGAACATATCTTTACACAATCTGTTACTCACAGAGATTGGGCTAATAGCAGCTAGAGCGCGTCCCCGAAGCCAACCCTAAACAGTTAACAAAATGAACACACTCTAAGTTTAACAGTTGGGGAAGTACAATAATTAACTTCCTAATATGCCTCGGTGTGTTCTACATCTATATCCTCATTAAGATGCCTTAAACTAGGCCTAAGAATGCCTAGGATGGGATGAGGATGCAAAGATGCACTTAGAAAACATTTGCAGAATTTTCAGTGAAACAAGGCCTCCGCTCGAGCTCAGGTTTCCCCGCTCGAGCGCACAAGCAAACAAAGGTCCCCGCTCGAGCGTACATTCCCCCGCTCGAGCGGACTGAAGAATGGTGCAAGATGCTGGATGCTCGATTTCTCCGCTCGAGCGTGAAACACTCCGCTCGAGCGGACTGTAGAACAAGTCGAAGAAAATGCTGGGAGCATGAATTCCCCGCTCGAGCGGCACTTCCCCCGCTCGAGCGGACGGCCAAAATCTGGGAAATCCAGATTCAACCTCCAAATTCCAAACCAAGTTTTGATGTTGCCAATTCGATCCTCTTGAGCCCATTTTCTGGAAAACTCTTTTAAACACATAGGATAACAAGTTATAAAGCTCAATTTAAGAAATCAAGGCCCAAGGGTGTTTAATCAAACTCATTTTCAAACTAGTTTTCAAGAACAACATGCAAACATGACATGCATGAGTTTTTAACCAAATTCAAGCTCCAAGTCTAGCTCTATTGAGCTCCAATCTTTGGAAACAAAATGAAAACATGGACTATAATATAAACATGGACATGCATGTACAATCCACCATGTATTCAACTTCCAAATGCACCAAAATGGCCATGCATGCAACAATTAAGGTCCAATTCAACATGTATGAGCAAATTCATGGCCTAGCTCTCTAATTGGGCATGAACCATGCAAAATGAGGCTCAAAGACAACAAGATGGAGATGAAGTCACTTACCTAAGTCTCAATTACAAGGTTTATGAGCTCAATTAGCAACTACCCTTCAATTTCTTCAAGTATACAAGCCAATTCCTAGTTGATTTCACAATTCTCTCATTTCTCTCTCTCTAGTCGGTTCTCTCTTCACAAAATGACTGATAGAAATGTTTTGGTTGCATGTAATAAGGCTCAACATATAATAAACAAAGGCCCCACTTTGATGGCAATTCTGTAAATAAGGCAACTCTTTGATTTAACTTATTTTAATCTCATTTAATCATTCTTAATCAATTTTCGGATAAATATACCATTAAATCACAAATATTCTACTGATTCCAAAACTCTAAACGGTTCCTAATTCGGCCGCCGATAAGGCCTTCAATTAACAGTTTAAACATATAAGTTCTAACAGATAATCATTCAATCAAACAGATGCAATATGCAATTCAATAGATAACTTATTCAATTTCAGTTTCGATTTCAATCAGTTCATTCAGTACTTCAGTTAATCCAATTATCAGTCATTATCAGTTCAGTTTAACAGAAATCAGTACGAGGGTTGTTACAGCGGGTGTGTACCAGAAACCCTTCTGATGCCTAAGTCAGCAAGTAGACAATAGACAATAAGCTCTATGTATTTTAGAGTAAGAATTCCAATACCTGTGCATAGGTCCTGACATGAGCTTTTATAGATTCTGCTTGGCACAATCCTAATAAAACTCCAACTCTCCTTAGCAGAGTCCTCCTAAGAATCACACTCCCAAGGATAATGTATATCCTGATAACACCCTACTCACTACCAACCAAGTGAGATGGTTGGCACAATCCCAATAGGACTCTAACTCTCCTTAGCAGAGTCCTTCTTGGAGTCTCATGCCCAAGGATAATGTTTATCCTTAGAACACCCTCATCACTGCAAGCCATGTGAGATGGCTATACTCTTATGCTCGAATATACATTCCTGACGGAGCTATCTTATCTTGATCCCCTGCCGTTCAGGTCGTGTGACCAAAAACCGATCTACCGAATGGCACCCTACCGAGCTACACATAGCTCGGCCCTCTCTATTGACAACATCTCGGTCCGATAAAGGACTACCTTCAAATAGCTAGGTCCAGGCCCTAACAACTCAACTCTGATCGGCCTAGTGTCTTCTTAGCCCAAAACCAAGCTACACCAGCTCTTATCTCGGCCCAGTGCACGGCCCAACTTCCAAAGAAGACTTTTCCTAGCTCGGCCCAATTTGTTCACAAATTATCCTCTCAAGTTTAACTCAAATCTTTCTATTTTTGACAAATTTCGTATTTTATTTGATTTAGGATTAATTAGCTAGCTTTACCTTTTTAGTTTATTTCATAAGTTGAATTAGGGTTAGTTCTACTATAAATAAGCTTGTAAGCCTTGGGGAAAAATAACTTGAGTAATGCTAGGGATACCAAATTTTCTACTAAATAAATGACCAAATGTCTTACATGGGTGTGGAGTCCACAAAAAGTGTGAACCCCACACCCATGTGTGACATTTGATCATTTATTTGGTAGAAAATTTGGGGCCTATAGCATTTTTCATCTTTTAATTCAAAAGAGTTGTGACTGTCTTAGTTGTGTGATTCTGCTCATATTCCTATGCTGCATCAATAACCTGAGGGCACGTTTGATTGATAGGATTAGAGAATGGGATTAGGATTATTAATCCGTGGCCCCAATAATCCTGTATTTGTTTTGAAATTTTATTTCAGGATTATTAATCCAATGGATAATTAATCTAACAAATTTGTAGGATTATTAGTAATGGGGTAGTGGTGGGATTATATATCCTGAGTTGAAAAATAAAATAAACAAACTCTTTTACCCTTGACTAAAAATTAAAACATTTATTAAGGGCAAATTACAAACACCCCCCTTGAGGTTTGATAAAAATACAGATTCCCCCCTGAGGTTTGAGAAATTACAAATTGCCCCTAAAGGTCAAATTTTCATAACAAATTAGGGAAAATTAGGGAGGAATCTGTATGAAAATAAAAATCTCAGGGGGCAATTTGTTATGAAAATATAAACCTCAAGGGGCGGGATGTAATTTCTCAAACCTTAAGGGGGAATCTGTATTTTCACCAAATCTCGAGGGGGGTGTTTGTAATTTGCCCATTATTTTTATATAATTTTATATTTTAGAAGGCATTTATTTTATCAAATTAGTTTATATTTTTTTTAAAAAAAATAAAAAACAACCAAACATGGCATTTGTATTTTGTATTTTTATTTTGCTTTTATTTATTTATTTATAATTTTTTTCAAAACCACGTTTATGAAGAAATTTTCATAAAGTAAAAATTGTGAAGAAACATTGATGGAGGGTAAGATTGGAAAAGAAGGTAAATATAGTTGTAATCCTACATTCATATGTTTTCTTATCTAATGCAAATCAAACAATGGACAATGAGATAATTTATCCTATTAATCCAATTAGATATTGAATACCACACAAATTTGATGTGATTATTAATACCTTCACTATTAGTCTAGTGAATCAAACATTGCCTAAATGAATTCTAAGAATAACAACAACATTTAAAATGAATATGAATCATATATTAATTTTTTAACACATTTTTTATACATTTTTTGATACATAAAATTATTGATAAAAATGAATAAAATAAATAATGTTGATCTCCCTTGAGGTTGGAGAAAATACAACAAGCTCCACAATTTTGACATAATTATACTGACCTGTCTTTTTGTAAAACTAAATAGATCAAAACTAATGCAGATAATATGTATATATAAAAATAAATAAAATAAAATATTGTTGCATAGAACATCTCAATTAGATTGGCATAGTTCGGCTACAACTATGAGATCTAAATGATAAACTTAACAATGGTAAGGATCAAAAAGCCCGTGAGGGTGTTTATCACGTAGAGAAAAATACAATCCAAAAGAGATAAAATTCAGAGAGAAAGAAAACAGTTAAACAACCATTGTACTGAGGCCATATATTTATAGTTTACATGGTGGCCTTTGATCAATGGTTGCAAACATTCAAATTGCAATGTCAAACCAACAGTTACCATGTTTCCAATCATTGTGATTGTTTATTTTAAATTCAAAGCTTCCAGTTGTATTTCTTCCTGCGGGAACGTTTTATATTACCACCAATTAGGTTATGATTCGGTGTGAGGCAATCCACCATATTATGGTATGAACACTCAAACCTTCATCTCCCACTTGATCACATTATAATATTGATGACAAAACCTGAGTTGGACGTGCTTGCCTTGGTACCAAAATTTTTGCCTCATGCCAACTTTCATCAATGAAATTACCTCATAGATCGATGTCTGATTGTGACTTGGCCATATGTGCGCACGTTTTTGCCACCAATCTAACTGCACCCGTACGAATGTGTTCTCCCACTGACAACAGACTCCAGATGACTTCAATTCACTATATTTCAAGTGAACGGCATCAATTTTCAGTGATAGGTTCATAGTCCATACCCAACCACCATTGACGACTTCAGCCGCACACATTTTTCGTGTGTCGACCTGTACTGAAATTATTGTTAAGTACTTCCTTTAAGACCTATTCCTGAAGGTTTTTCTTAACACACCTTATCAACGACTTTTTGTTGATCAAGCACACAATATCATCTAGTTAGCATGTTGCATATTATGGACTTCACATCTCATGCTAACTATGATATCCATACCTTGTCAGTTCCTCTATCCTATTACCTGACCAAACACATGTTTCCATGCAAGATAGAGTCGCAAAACATCGGTTATCTAGGCATCCCCAGAGTCATCCAACTATGCTCTTATATAAGTAGCTAAACCACTGTCACGACCCAAACCCGCCCCTATGGGTTTAGCACCGTAACCGGCCAGTAATCCGAGATTACCGAAGGCCTGCTTAACAGTAATATAGTAATACAGAGTACAGGGGCATGGCGGAAGCCAATATAGTAATAAAACAATGTCCAATGAGTTGTGACAGTCTGTATGCAACAGGACTTTTCATACATACATATGAAACCAGTACAGAACAGTATGCACAATATATATACAATCAGTCAGAACAGGACAGGGGTCTAACCCCTATTAAACAGTACAGTACAGTGTTATCAGTCTATACAGTCTATACAGTAAACAAGACAGTTACAGAGACAGACGGGGGAATTTAAAACACCCCTAAGCCATGGCTTGGCAAGCTCGGAACCTCGCAGTGAGGCACAGTGGTTGGCTTGACAAAAAGGGAAGTCTACCCCACGCTCCTAGCTCCGGTCTGGTGCCTGTACACCTACATATATATATGAGCAGTGAGCTAAAGCCTAGTGAATAACATAATGCGTAAAAAGGTTTAGAATGAATGTCCTTACAGTAATGAAAACAGTTCATTAAATCAGTATTTCAATCTTTCAGTCCTTCAGTCATATGTGGTACATCCATTAGCATAACAGTACAGTAAGCAGTAGGTCTTAAAGACCGAACAGTAATGACGGCCATCAATCAGTAAACAGTAGTGGTTCCACGAGGGAACCGATAGAGATCTCTGTAACAGTAACAGTAAACAGTAGGTGCTAGGATGCCACAGTACAGTCAGAATATAGGACATACATTCATTCAGTAAACAATATCAGTTCAGTAAACAGTTCAGTTCAGTATTCAGAAGATAATCATTTTGAACATATCTTTACACAATTGTTACTCACAGAGTTCTGGGCTACAGTAAGCTAGAGCGTCTCCTCGGAATGCCAACCCTATACAGTTAACAGATTGAACACACACTAAGTTTCACAGTTGGGAAAGATAATAACTTAATCCCTAAATTTGCCTTGGTGTGTTCTACATCCATATCCTCTTTCAGATACCTTAAACTAGGCCTACGAATGTCTAGGATGGGATGAGGATGCAAAGATGCACTTAGAAAACACTTTACAAAATTTGCTGAAAACAGGGGCCTCGCTCGAGCGTAGGTTACTCCGCTCGAGCGGATATGCAGACAAAGGTTTCCCGCTCGAGCGTCACTTACCCCGCTCGAGCGGTCTGTAAAACAGTTAAAAGTACTGGATGGGTGAAAATCACGCTCGATAGGGCGCTCAATAGCCGCTCGAGCGTGAGACACAAGGTCCCGCTCGAGCGGACTGTAAAACAGTGCAAAGTACTAGGAGCACGAATTTCCCGCTCGAGCGCCGTCCTCCCCGCTCGAGCGGAAGACCAAAATCTGGAAAATCCAGATTCGAGCTCCAAGTTCAAAATCAAACACAAATGCATCAAAATCAATTCCTTTGGGCCCATTTCTTGGAAAACACTTGTAGATACATAGAATACCATGATTCAAGGCTCAATTTGTAAAATCAAGGCCCAAGGGAAGATCAATTAAAACCAAATTTCAAACCCATTTTCATGAACATGGAGAACATGCAAACATGCATGAATTCAAATCATTTCAAAGCTTCCATTTGATGCTCTAGTGAGCCAATTGTTCCAAAAACAAGTTGAAAACATGGACCATTGCAAAATTATGAACATGCATGTAATCTTTAGCCATGAAATCAACTTAAACCTCAACAATACCAACATGCATGCATGGAATGAGCTTCAATTCAACATGTTAGAACCAAATCATGCCTTAGCTCTACAATTAGACATGAACCATGCAAGAATCAACTTAAAGACAACAATGAGAGGTTCAATTACCTTACCTAGGTCTTTAATCACTAGTCTTGAGACTCAATTTGCCAATTACACTCCAATTCTTCAAGGTTTCAAGCCAAGATGACAAGATGAACTCAAGTTCCCCTCTCTCTCTCTATAGTCGGCTATGAACATGAAATGAGCTGAGCAAAATGTTGCCTAAGTGTATAAAGGCTCAAATATTTTAATAAACAAAGGCCCACTCACAATGGCAATAGGGTAATTAAGCTAACTCTTGTCATTGGCTTATTTTAATCTAATTTAATCATACCAAAACACTTTTCAAATAAATATGCCATAAATTCACATAAATTCCAATGATCCTAAAACATCAATCAATTTCTGATTCGGCCGCCGATAAGGCCTTCAATTTGCAGTTTAAACATAAAAACTAAACAGATAATTAAACAGTCAAATAGATGAAATGCACTTCGAACAGATACCGGCAATCAATTCCGTTTCAGATTTCAGTCAGTCAGTTCAGTAATTCAGTCAGTTCAATTACTTTCCATATTCGGTCTCAGTTTAGCAGTAAACAGTAATTAAGCGGTAAACAGTGTGAGGGTTGTTACAACCACCTAACTAGGCATTTTTCAATCCCATATTAGCTACATGTTCTCTGAATTTTTCTAGAGACAACCCTTTGGTCATAGGGTCAGCCACCATCTCTTCTGAGGGTATATAGTTGACTTTAATTTCACCTCTCTCCACTATGTCCTGAATATAGTGGTAACTTACATCAATATGTTTTTCCTTAGAGCTATTTGCTCTACTTTTTATTAATGAGATGGCGGACTGATTGTCACAAAACATATTGACCGGTCTGGCAGGTATACCTAATTGTAAACTGTCAATAAATTGTTTTATCCAGACCGCATTACTCACGGTTGTGCTGCAAGCTATGTATTTAGCTTCCATAGTGTACTTTGCAACACAACTCTGTTTCTTACTTAACCAAGAAACTGCTGTTCCACAAAATAAGAACACATGATCACTAGTAGATTTTCTATTATCTACATCTCCTGCAAAATCTGCGTCAGTGTATCCTTTTATGTCTAGATCACACAAACCAAAACATAACTTCAGATTTTTAGTGTCTTTTAAATATCTGAATATTCTTTTGACTGCTTGCCAATGTTCCTTACCTAAATTGGATTGAAACCGACTTACCAATCTGACTGCATGACAGATGTCAGGTCTTGTGCTTGTCATAGCATACATTAGGCTGCCTACTGCCTAAGCATACGGGACATTTCTCATTTTCTCAACGTAAGACTTAGTTTGAGGACTCATACTTTTACTAAGACTTTGTCCCTTGCACACAAGCGTGCTTAAAGAATTACAGTTATCCATATTAAATCTTTTGAGCACCTTATCTAGATATTTCTCTTGATCTAGATATAATAATTTTGAATTTCTATCTCTTGAAATTCTAATTCCTAAAACATAGGTTGCAAGACCCATGTCTTTCATTTCAAATCTATATGCCAAGAAAGTTTTGGTTTTTATAATCATATCTGGACAATTTCCTGCTAACAATATGTCATCCACGTATAAAGACAATATTGCTAACTTGTCATCATTTTTCAGATATAAACACAGTGATCTAATGGACTCATAACATAGCCCATTTCTAAAATGGCTTGGTAGAATTTCAAGTACCATTGTCTTGAAGATTGTTTAAGTCCATATAGAGATTTCTTCAACTTGTAGACTTTATCATCGTTGCCTTGGTTTTGAAAACCATCAAGTTAAATCATATAAATTTCCCCTTTTAATTCTCCATTGAGAAAAGCAGTTTTAACATCTAATTGATGCAATTCCAAATCCATCATGGCTACTACCGCCATTAGAATCCTTATAGAGGCAAATTTTGCAATAGGAGAATATGTATCTACGAAGTCTATTCTAGGTTGTTGAGTGAATCCCTTGGCTACTAACCCAGCCTTGTATTTCTCCAAGCTTCCATCTACTTTGAATTTCTTTCTAAGAACCCATTTGCAACCAATGGCTTTTCTTCCATTCGGGAGATCAGTTAATTCCCAAACATCATTTTTCTTGATCGAGTCAAGTTCTTCATCCATTGCCTCAAACCATTGTGTAACATCACTGCTATTCATTGCTTCATTATAAGTAGTAAGATCATCTACTAAGTTATTAAGTTCTTCAATTTAAAAAACATAATGATCTTTCAAAAACGTAGATGGACGTCTTGCTCTCTTACTCTCACTTATCTCAGGATTTGAAGTAGGTAAAACATCGTTATGTAATTTGCGTTTCCTCCCACTATTAGATGGTTCTGGGAGAATTTGTGGATCGTGTGACAAAAAAGAAATAGAAGAATTCGGAGATACTTCGGAGAGCAATTCAATTTGTTCGAGAGGAGCAACAAGATCGATGGATTCAAGAAAAATAGTATCTCTACTTTCTATTAATCCACGTTCTTCATAGTAAAAACGATAACCACTCCCATTTTCGACATAACCAATAAACTTGCATTCCCAAGTTTTGCTTCCCAATTTATCCCTTAAAGGTTTGGGAATAAGTACATGTGCCTTACATCCCCAAACTTTGAGATTTTGAACATTAGGTTTAGTAACATGCCAATATTCATAAGAAGTTAGAGGTTTGGCTTTTGTTTCAACTCTATTTAATATGTACGCAGCAGTGGACCAGGCTTCCCCTAAAAAATGAATAGGAAGATCAGCATGAGCCATCATAGACCTTGTTATTTCCATGAGAGTACGATTTCGTCTTTCTGCGACCCCATTTTGTTGTGGTGTGTATAGCATTGTAAACAAATGTTTTATACCATTGTCCTTGCAAAAAAAATCCATAGCTTCATATTCGCCACCTCTATCATTATTCAAGTGTTTAATGGACCGACCAAGTTGCTTTTCTACCTCTAATTTATATTCCTTAAACTTTTCAATTGCTTCTGATTTGTATTTAAGAAGGTAGATATGTTCATATCTTAAATAATCATCAGTGAAAGTAATAAAGTATTCCATGCCTCAATGAGTTTTAGTTCTTAAAGGGCCACAAATGTCTGAATGAATTATTTCGAGTAATTTCGATGATTTCCAATGTTTAAAAAATGGCTTGCTAGTTATTTTGCCTTTGATACATGGTTCACATATATCAAAATCATCAGAAGATACTTTAGGCAATAAGCCGATTTTAAACATTCGAGACATTTTATTTTTATTAATGTGACCTAACCTTAAATGCCATAAATAAGAACTATTATTTGTAGAAACAGACAAATAATCAGAAACACATACCTTATTATTATCAATAGGAAGAGAGTACATGTCATTCACTCTTACACCTTTCACTAATACACTCCATTTCTTAATCAATACTGTGTTAAACCTAAAATTAACCTCAAAACCCTTTTGGGTTAAAACCGGAATTGAAATTAAATTTCGGCAAATGTTGGGTCCATAAAGCACATCATGAAGCATAATGGAAGTTTCATTAATAGAGAATTGACAGCTGCTGATGCCCAAAACATTACTATATGAGTTGTTGCCCATGTAGATTCTGTGTTCACCAACCTTCTTGTCAATAAACTCCACGAACATTTCTTTATTTTGCACAATATGCCTAGTTGCAGCAGAATCAATCTACCATGAATTTGATGAAGATTCAAACACCATTACTTTAGAAACTGTCATAGCAACAAGGTTATGATCCTTTTTCTGCTTCTTCTGAGGACAAGTGGCTTTGATATGACCTTTTTTACCGCACTTGTAACATGGGCCAATTTGATGCTTATGATGTTGTTGTTTTTGCCATTCTTGTTGTTTCTTCTATCCTTTCTGAAATCCCTTCTTCCATTTTTTCTTGAAAGAAGTCGTCTTTTTCTTGTTGAATGGTGTGTGGGTATTATTCTGTGATTGTGGTGAAGATTGTGCCATCAACAAGTTAGAAGACAATCCTTCTTTACGCCTGCGCTTCATTCTTTCTTCTTCCAAAACTAAGAGCACAGGCAATGTTACCATTGAAATTTCTCGTCCGCTATGAGTAACATGATCCCAAGACAATGGAAGACTATTAAGTATGGTAGTTACTTGCATCTTGTCCGACAAAGAGTGACCAGCGTTGGATAATTCTTTAGCAATTAATTCCATTTGATTAACATAATCACCAACACTATCGTTATCACTCATACAAGTGTTATTATATTTGTCCAAGAGCAATTGAATTTGAGTATCCGATCAAACTCCATATTTACTTTCTAGTGCTTCCATTAATTGTCTTGCAGTTTCATGTTCTTCAAAAAGCGGAATAATGTTATCTTTCATATTATGTAACATAGTTGCCTTTGCCATTGCATCATCTTCTATCCATTTATTTTGGAACCAATTAGAATCATCATCTGGTTTAGAAGTGGATAAAGTGTGCAATGTTTTTTCATGTGTAAGAAGATAAGAAATGTGGCGTTTCCATGCTCAGAAATTATTTCCATTAAGCATCTCGATTCTTGAAGAATTCATGGTATTTTTAATAGTCATATTAAAAACAAAATGTATTACTATGAAAATTCAAATGTGAATATTACAATACTAAAATAAAAAATAAAAAAAAGCAAAATTAAAGACAACAACAGGTCTTAATAAGGATAAGCCTTGTAGTTGTTGAATTGGCCTCTGTGATGAAGATATTGCTGTGAAGGAATAGAACAGTTCTGTTGCCTTGGGTAAGAAGAATGATGAAAACCCAATGGCCTTTTAAACCAAATACTTTGCTTATGAGTATTGTGAAATAGTTACGAGCCCAAGGTACACAATGGCGTTTATTAAAAATTGTTTCTTTGAATGTTTTCTTGGGTAACGCCCTTGGATAGCCTTTTCCTTGAATTTTTTCTTTTGAAAATGCAATACTAGTACTCACAGAAAAATTCTTAAATAAATTATGGCTTTTGAATGACTAAAAACGACCTTGAAATCAGTGAGAACGAGTCGAAAAACCCCTTGAACCAAGCTGCTACCGGTTCAAGGTTTGGGCTGAATTGGCTTGGGTGGAACCGGCTTGGACTGCTGGTCAACAGACGAGTCAACGCGCGAATTAGCACGCGGGTCAGCACGCTGGTCGTGCAGAGCAGACGGACGGGAGTCCAAGCGCGGAGGGTCGATGCGCAGATCTGGGTGCGAGACGCTGGGCTACGGCTTTGGGCTACTTAGCTGTGTCACTGGACTGGGCAGTCCCTATGGCTTTGGGTTGCTGGGCTCTGCCTGGCTGACTTGGGCCGATTGCTGGGTTGGCCCAAAAAATTTCTTTTTAATTCTAAAGCCCAAAGGAATTGATTTCCTTGTTGTATGCTTTATTTTGGGTCCTCTTTTTAATTTTAAATTCAGCCCAAAACTCTTAGTTTTCAAAGCAGAGCCTTCGCACTGTGGATTCCGGTCGTCTTCTCCGGTGATGGGAGTCGGCGACCACATACTGAAATTTGAACTTTGTGGATCAAATTTTCGCCGTTTTTCACGACGAAGATTACCGTTGTGATCAAAATTTTGAGAAGAACAAGATGATGCCAATTTGGAGACGCAATTTGACCCGAAAAATATTTTATAAAATTGCTTCCAACGGTGTAATTCGGCCTCACTTTCGGCAAGGTTTGGAACAATAGCACCACCAACAGTTATTTTCTTCGGATAGTTTTTTGTAAATACAACACGTTGGTGATGATTAAATAAACAAACCGAATTAACCAATGCCGAAGATTGACGGTCAATGATTTTCTAAATTTTTGGTAAAAAGAGTTCGGAAAATTTTTGTTCTTCCGAACTATATTTCGACATCTGCGATAATGTGTCATCCAGGCTCTAATACCACTGAAAGATAAACTTAACAATGGTAATGATCAAGATGCCCGTGAGGGTGTTTATCACGCAGAGAAAAATACAATCCAAAAGAGATAAAATTCAGAGAGAAAGAAAACAGTTAAACAACCATTGTACTGAGGCCATATATTTATAGTTTATATGGTGGCCTTTGATCAATGGTTGCAAAATTGCAATGTCAAACCAACAGTCACCATGTTTCCAATCATTGTGATTGTTTATTTCAAATTCAAAACTTCCAGTTGTATTTCTTCATGCAGGAAGGTTTTATATTGCCACCAATTGGGTTATGATTCGGTGTGAGGCAAAAGGAGACGAAAAATCACACAGGAAAGTATAAAAATTCCATAAATATTTGAAGATTAATAAAAATTTATTTTGATAATCTACAATACTTGTTTCTTATCCTTGTTTCATAGTTTGTGCTGCCCACATATATTTTTCATATCCAAGAAGGCACTTAATCACCCAATCGCCTAGTTTCTCATTTGGCTCTTTGATAGCCTCAATCCAGTTAACTCGAGTTCAATTTGAAATATTTTAGTATTTTTAACATATTTTCAAATTTTGTGTGGAATCGAGTGTATATTTGTTAGGTTGGGTCTGGGTAGAGACATTAGGAAACTCAAGCAACTCGAAAACCAAATTATATATATATATATATGTTAATAGCCATTGAATGATGTTAAGATTATCTAGGCTATTATCTCATATACACAAATAAGGCAACACAAAATTCTATCATTTTATTTTCTCACTTAGAATATGGAAAAGACCATTACAGTGGCACATCCGTTTTTGTATTCTTATTGTCTCCTCTTTATCCCTCATTCAATATATAAATTATTTACTTTTATGTTATTAATGATTTCACCCCAAAAAATGTTAATAAGGCTAAACTTTAACAAATTAATCATCTTTGTTGTGCGTACCGAATTTCGCACTAGATAAAAGTGGATCGGGGCTTCGCACGCAGTTGGACTATCCAGGGACCAGGACTCCTACCACAAGAAGCACCGTTAGAGCTGCCCGGCCGGGGTTGGCCGGATAACCCCTCCGGTGTGGGAATTAGCGATCGGTGAAGGAGTGTAGAGCTGAATTTGTATGTAAGTGTGGTTTTGATTGGAATCGTTTAGTTACCTTCAATGTGAAGTTCATGTTATCTATATATAGTGTTCCTTACTTGCTTCTCAAGGTGAGTTCATGGAGTATAGGTGCTGCCAGGTGTCCTTTCAGCATTGCTCCAGGTGGGGGACCACTTGTAGTTGTCATTGATTGTATATTCTTATTGTAAGCATGCTGATAACAAACCACATTCCTTTAGCTCAACAACTTCCGTGATTTTAGGTGTGGGGGACCAGCTGAGGTGGCAACCTGCACATGCTTGCACTCACAGATCCCACGTTTCCTTGCGAGATTTCTCCAGCTCGGTACTTATGTTCTTTAGTTCGGTACTGGTGTGCCTCGGCTCGGCCTTTTCCAGGCTCATTTACGGAGATGGGCTGGGTCATTATCTGTTCGGCCCACAAATTCCGTCCCGCAGCTCGGCCCAGACCAGCACTACGGCTGGGCTGGCCTTTCCGTTACGGGTTGGGCCCAAGTGCTGGAGGACTTGGGCGGGCTGTTGATCATGAAGTTGGGCTCGACTGATCTGTCCATATACTCATCTGACCCACTTGAATTTGGGCTTTGTCAGATTGGGCCGGCCCAAGGCTTGGACTTGACCCATTTCACATTTAGCGCCTTCACTTGTTGAAGGAAAAAAAAAAAAAAACCCTCAAATTTATAGGTAATTTAAGCCTAATCCAAGTTCAATCTATTATGCTCATGTCAAACTTAGGCAAACAAGTTCGGATTGCAAGATAGACTTGGATAAATAAGTTAGGCCTGAATAACTTAAACCCAACCTAATCCACCTGAATTGCACCCTTGTAACCCTATCCCAACACAATGAAAGAAGGCGGCTTTGGCCATATGTTGTATCCGGTTAAAAATATATGTTTTCATTCTTTATATTTTGATTGAAATTTTATTTTACTCATTATTTTAATTTGAACAATTTAGTACTTATACTTTAAGTTTAGTTTCTATTTGGTCCTTTCGTCCCACATGGGCTTCACTTCGACAATTTGAATTATTTATTTTATAGCAGTGGCTTTGGTCCAGTCCAAGATCGGACTGGACCGTGCTGTTGGGCTGTGGGGGCCCATCACGGGTCCCGTTTTGATAATTCGAACCGTTCAATGTGTAGAACCCGTCTAGTACTATATGCCTATAAAAAATCACGTTGATCGGATATCGATAGCTATGTGAACAAAACAGTTTTTTATCAACCGTTAATTTTTTCACCGTCTATTTTTTTTTATACAAAACTGATTTGATCACATAGCTATTGATATCCGATCAACGTGATTTTTTACAGGCATGTAGTGCTCGACAAGTTCTACACATTCAACAGTTCGGATTATCAAAATGAGCCCAAAAAATGGGCCCCATGGGCTGAACTGGACGGGTCCAGTCTTGATCTCAACTTAAGACAAGCTGGACCCTTATTTTATTTAACTATGTGTGGAGATCATTTATAAAAATAAAAATAAAAAATAGATTAATCTGATAAATCATAACTCGTGATTTTATTAGATTTGGCTACCAAAAAACATAAAAATAAAAATAACAATCTATTTTTAAAATCTTTTTTCATTCATTTGATTTTTTCATAAATAATCGAATAAATTAAATGATTTAAATCATTAAAGTAGGGGCAATGATAGGGCGTGAGACCCAATAGAACCTCTACACCAACCCAGCCTTGGTAGATATATTATTAATTATAAGATAACAAGTTTCATAACCCTAAAATGAAAATCTAGCATTTAATTTGTTGTCATTTATTTTTATGAGATAAATGAACCCCAATGGAATTACCATGGTGCACGTATACAAGAGGGCAATAAATTTTTGTTTCCAAAAAAAATAAAATAAAAATAAAAGCCTACCATCCTCAAATTCTCCTTCTAGGCTGTTAAAAGGGTACTTAATTTTGGGCCCTCCACATTAGTGGCTAGTCATATTCATACACCACCATTAAACCAGACCCCCCAAGCTTTGTAAATGTCACTCAGACTGTACAATTTTTTAGCTGGAAAATGTCAGAAACTATACAAATAGGGGTTTGGTTATGGTGTGCAACTTACACCTTACACCTTACACCTTACACCTTACACTTACACTTTTTGTGAAAAATTAAACCTTACACTTACACCTTTTTTGAGGTTGCACACCATATGCAACCCACTTACACCTTACACCTTACACTTACACCTTATACTTATACTTACACCTTACACTTACACTTTTTGTGTAAGTGACACATGATATGTAATTGCACACTTAAGAAAAGTCCTACAAACAGTTCTTTAAGGAAATCATAAATTTACTTATGTAGTACTGCACAAACTAGAATTTTTAAAATAAAGAAATTCGAATGCATAATGAATCAACGATGGGACGGAGTTAGTGATCTGGCCGTTGAGTAAATGGATCGATCTTCTTGTCAAAAAATATTACTATTATATCAATATGTATGAACTTTTTTATTTATCATTGTTTTAAAATATTTTTCTAGATACGCTTTAGCGTATGGTGCTTAAGAAGTTGTTAGCGTTAAGATTTGCCCTGACAAGTTTTAGGGTGATAATAAAAATTTTTAGGGTTTTTTAAAAATTTAGTTAAGATGATATATGAAGGCAGATGGAAGCAATAAATCATCAATTGGAGACAACTTTGAGACATTTAATGCACCAAAATAAGTACTCAACTTGGGTTGATATTTGATAAAAATGCATCTTCTGTTTAATCCTTTAAGAGGATTGGACGGTTCAATTTTTACTAAAAGTTTATTGTGAATTCTATTTTGATAATTTGATTTGTTAAAAAAAATTTATTCGCATTTGTAAATCATTCAAAAAAAGATCAAATTAATCAAATAATCAATCACTAAATTTAATCACATTTATTTTTCAAAAAAATAAGCACTCTGTTTCTTAAATTATATTTTCATTATTTTATTTATTTATTTTTGAAAACAAATGTGATGAAACTTTATGGTTCGGATCAATTTGTATTTTTTTTTTTTTTTTTGTGTGTGTGTGTGTAAATGGTTTATACACGATGACTTCAAATATCAATAAATCTAATCATCAAAATAGAGCATATGATGGATTCACTTGCCCGAACAGAAAACATTTTCTGTCTTTCATGTTTTCTGATATTTAGAACAATAAAAAATGAAAGTCAACAAAAAATATTTTCTATAATTAACAAAAAAATAAGTTTATATGGACAGAAAATATTTCCACTTTTAAAAGGCGGTCTCACCTCCACCACCACGACCGCTGCTACTATCAGTATCGTTATCACCGCCATGCCACCATCTCTACCTCTATCTCTACCTTCACCTTCGTTTCACCGTCACTACTACCAAACATTAAAAAATAATTTTCATTAGAAAATGTCTATACCACCATCACCACGTTACCACTTCCACAATGACCCTTTACTACCGCTACCACCATTACCTCCATCACCATTATCATTTTAGTACCATTACTATCTTGATTGCCGTTGCTGTTGTCACTACTATCACCTCTTCACCATTACCTCTCCACCACTATTACCACTACCACTACCCTTCACTTATACCACCATAGCTACCATCACTACAACCACTATTCTCCACCACCACCACCACCACTACCATCGCCACCTCCATCATAATATAAAAATTAAAAATAATAAATTTTCAATTTCATGGGTTTAACTTATTTTAATTCAATATTTGATTTTTTATCAAATAATTTTTAATTCAAAAAAATTAGGATTCAATTTTTAATTTTATCAAATACCACCTTAATCAATGTCTCTCTATCTTAATAAACGCTCAATTACGTAATACGCTTTAGGAGTGAGCAGCGAATATTCCGATCCGCCCAAATTGACCTAACCTAACCGATCTGCCACATTTTGGACGGATACGTGATGACGAACAGACGGTTGCAGATTGATTTTTTTCAATCCGTCTAGTTTTGGACAGATGACGAATTTGAGATTCCTTTGACCGCAACCGACGGCCAAATCGTAAGCACTCCTACTAATTTGTAAGATTTTGTTTTCATCTTCCTGTACTTTTAATTTCTTGCTGTTAAATGAAATTTTTCTTTGCCGATCAAAAAAAAAAATTTTGTAAGATTTTGTGTTTTCAATTTGTTTAGATATTCTGTTTATGTTTTCAATTGAAAGTGAGTTTAGATATTTTGTTGTGTTTTCAATTTGGAAATCCTTTTATCAAATGGCAAGTGTTAATATTTGGTATTTTTGTGTGAAAAAAATAAAGCTTAATTTTGTCATTTTAAAAAAAAATCAAATTAAATAATTTTTGAATAAAAAAATAATTAAATAGTTTTGATAATGCATGATTTTCTTATATGTATTTATTATTGGTATTTGACAATTTACTTTATAATCTTTTGGTTATGTTGAGTTAGATTGTTAACCAAAAAAAATGTTGACAAGTTGTTATATTATGTTTAAAATTTATAAATTTTAAATCGTCAAACCGATTTGCATCCATTCGCCAATTTGTCAATCTGTTCAATTTGCATTCGTCAATTCGACGGACGGATGCAAATTGATTTTTTCCAATCCGTCAATCTGATAGACGGCTGACGAATTAGAAATTCTCCGATCATAACCGAACCACGAACACACAGTTTGGCAATACAAGTTGGGGCTATTTTAGCCACTACGGGACAAAAGAGGCTAAAGTAGCAAATGGAGACAAAAGCCACTGCAATTGATTGGCAACAACCCACTTCAAGGTAAATTTACCAAACTACCCCCACATGAAAAACCACAAATAAAAACAAATTAATGTATACAAATAAAAATAAAAATGACAAAAACGTAAATTAAAAAAAAAAGAACCACAAAAATACGCCTCATCCAGAAAAAAAAATTAAAAACAGAAATTAGCATTTGCCATGTAATTTAAAAAAAAATAAAACACATGAAAACCCAATTTTGAAAAATAAAAACAAATTAATTTATACAAATAAAAAAAATGAAAAAAACGTAAATGGAAAAAAAAAAGAACCACAAAAATACGCCCCATCCAAAAATTAGCATTTTCCATGTCGTTTTAAAAAAACATAAAAAATCCTTTTCCAAAAACAAAAAACAAATTAAAACAAAAAAACAAAAAAAAACCAAAATTATCATTTTTCAGGTCATTTGAAAAAAAAAAACAACATAATAAAGCCTTTTCCAAACAAAAATAAAAAATAAAAAACAACAACAACAACAACAACAAAAAACACATTAAAATGAAACTGAAATAAGCATTGTCAACATCATTTCAAATTAAAAAACAAGAAAAAACCTTTTCAAAAAAAAATTACACAAAATAAAAAGTCAATAAAATGAAACCGAAATTAGCAGTTTCCCCGTCATTTCAAAAAAAAATGAAAAAGCCTTTTTCAAAATAAAAAAAAAATTAATATATATATATATATAAAAGAAGACAACAACATAACATCCAAATTTACATTTTCAACGTCATGTTAAAAAAAACAAAACATAAAAAAGTTTTTTCCAAACCCAAAAAAAAAAAAAAAAAGCAAATTGAAAACAATAAAAAAAAATGACTAAAACATAAATGAAAAAAAAAAGAACCAATAAAATACGCCTCAGCCAACCAAAATAAATAAATAAATAAATTTAAAAACAGAAATTAGCAGTTGTCACGTAATTTTAAAATAAATAAAACACATGAAAAATTATTTTTGAAAAATAAAAACAAATTAATGTATACAAATAAAAATGAGAAAAATGTAAATTGAAAAAAAAAAAAAAAAGAGAACATCAAAAAGACGCCTCATCCAAAAAAAAAAAATTTTAAAAAAAATTAGCATTTGCCACGTAATTTAAAAATAAATAAAACACATGAAAAATCATTTTTGAAAAATAAAAACAAATTAATGTATACAAATAAAAATAAAAATGACAAAAACGTAAATTAAAAAAAAAGAACCAGAAAAATACGCCTCATCCAAAAAAAAAAAAAATTAAAAACAGAAATTACCATTTGCCACGTAATTTACAAATAAATAAAACACATGAAAACTCATTTTTGAAAAATAAAAACAAATTATTGTATACCAATAAAAATAAAGAAGACAAAAACGTAAATTAAAAAAAAAGAACAAATTAATGTATGCAAAAAGAAAAATGACAAAAACATAAATTAAAAAAAAACAAAAAAACCATAAAAATACGCCTAATCCCCCTCCCCCCAAAAAAAATAGCACCAATGACGCTGACGTGGAGGATGTATGGCAAGGAGTAAAAATATAAAAAATCACTTCAAAAGTAATTTGGTCATTCACCATGAAGACACCTCACAAAAAAGTCAAAAAGTCAAAAAAATCAAAAAATCCTTCCCAAACTAAATTTTTTAATCCTAAAATAAAATAATAAAAAAAACCAACCCCTTCCCAAACGGATTAGAATTTTGAGACATGATCGTACGGTACATCCCATGCCATGAAGGCGGTGCTATAAATTTACATGCTTTGCATCCTTGAGACTGGAATTCAACTCTCATCTCCCCCCTTCTCACATTGAAGTGCATTTAAGTGGCGTACCAGCAGATTAATTAACCACTTAATAAGGAGAAAGGAAAGATCGAGAGAAAAACTATTTTATATTTTTTGAGTACCATATATTTATAATTTTTTACTAATCATCATATATTATAATTAAGTTGAGTATAGGATTATCCGACCCGCATAATCCACACAACCCATCCTACCCAACACGACCCACACACGTATAGGCGGTTTTAGAAATATAATAGGATAGGATGCGGTTTGAAATATAGTAAGTTTTCGGATTGCGGATGGGTTGCGGGTTTGAACCGCACCCTCTACAACCCGCCCACACTTAAAATATATAATTTTTTTTTTTAAATCTAGACCGTTTATCTATGATCTATCATAGATATTTTTGTTTAACCAAACAAATCAAACCCTAATGCATTAAGAAACAATTTTCATAAGCTCTTATTTGAAATATGAATCAACAAAAATGCTGAGAATCATAATTGATGAAGAGATGCAATATTTTCTTCTTCTTTTTTTTTCTTTTTTTTTTTTCCCTTTCATTTTTTCTCTTGGATACATAAATATACACATAAGTTTTTTTTTTTGAAAGTATATATATATATAAGTTATCTTGGAAAAGAATGATGTGTTAGGCTTGTCAATGAATCAGGTAACAGTTTTACGAATCATGTAAATTTTGTGTAATATTCAAAAATGTAATGTGTTAGTATTTATTTATAACTAAAAATTTATGGATTGAGTTTCTGTACTGTAGGAATTTTTAGCATCCCCTATAACACTGTCCATTCATTCGTTTTGAATGTATCATTGAGAGAACCATACCTGAAATCCCAATCCCGGTCTTTTTTTTGTTTGATCTGCATTATGAGTATTGCTTAACCTAACATTTGCTTCTATTATTGAACAAAACTGTGATGCATGGAATTGGAATTTAGAAAATTGGGGAAAAATAGCCCAAAATAAATATTTATAAAATGGGGAAAAAAAACTCAAAAATAAATTTTTAAAGAAAAAAGTCGAAACTGCAAACCACTCGCATATCCGCGAACCCTATTCGCACAAATCGCAAACCGTATTACGGGCGGTTGCGGTTTGACTTTTTCTCAAATTGCATAGATATGGAGGGTCAAAACCGAACTGCAAACCGCACAAATCCGATACGCAACCACCCCCCAATTATAACTACTCATATTTCTTAATCACCCGATACAAAATCATGAGTTTTACATTCTCCACCAATCACAACACTTTAGAGCACTAAATAACCGTACTCTAAGAGCACCCAATACACAAGGCCAACTTTCGGCAAAATAACCACTTCGAGCCCCCAAAAATTGACTAAAAAACAATGCCCCAAAATTTTGTAAAATACAATATTAGCCTATAAAAAAATCTCACTGGAATTTACAGAGCCTCAACAAAATTCAGTTATGATTTAAAAATAATAGATGGTTGATGTTATAAATTAGTAAAACTAATAGATAATTGTCTTTTAATGAAAGAAATTAAAAAATTTATTGATGTGGTGAATTGTTTGAAATTATTAAATAGTTATTTTCCAAATGTATAAAATACAATTGACTATATACTACTTATAGTTACTCTTTTCGAATTAAAATTGATTAAATCTTACGTTTGCTCAACTATGTTAAATGAAATATTAAATGAATCAGCAATTTTATCCATCGAAAATGATTTAACTTATATGTTGGATTATGCAAACTAAATTAGTAATTTTAGAATTAAAAATGCAGGAAAATGATGTTTAAGTGATTTTTGTTACAGTTTGTTTACTTTTTATTTGATACTTCAATTTAGATTATTTTAATCATTTTCTAATTGTAAACTTTAATATATATTTAAGTAAATTTTAATAAATATATACTGGAAGTAATCTTTTCACGATGACTGTCAGATATCCAATATATATATATATATATATAGACACATAATTATTATTATTATTTTTTAAATATTTATAAAAAGTCCCGTATTAAAAATTCGCTACGTACCTCAAAAAACTTGGAGTCAGCTCTACACAATACGGCAAAGAAATGTAAATGCCCATTTATCAGATCCATTTCTTTTGCCAACCGAACTCCACCAAGAACCTCTCAGGCTGCCATTAAGAACATTCAAGTGTCCTCAGTCACAATTTTATTAATTTTATTTTGCTTACATTTTTTTTAATTTTTTTTTTTTTTTTTAAATGCGACTGCGATAGTACTTAAAAATGGTGGTTCTTAAAACAACTTTCATGAGTGTATACTTAAATATTTTTGCGTCTTCCTATGAGGTCCTTCAATGCCCCATTAATAACTATTTAAAAACCAAGATTTATTCTAGATAGAGTTTTTCAAAAACATTTTTAAAAAAAAATTTACTTTTTTATTTTCTGTATTTTTTTGTTTTTATTGAATTTTTTTAATATTTTAAACAAATTTTTTAATTTTTAGACATACCTAACATAAATATACCTAAAAAGTAAAAAATTTGTGAAAAAAATCTTTTAAAAATTCACTAAATACCAAAAATATAAAAAAGAAACACAAGAATTCAGTACATTTTTTGTATTTTTATGTATTTATTAATTTTTTAAAATATTTTTTCACAAATTTTTTGCTTTTTAAATACATCTAAGTAAAGTACATCTAAAAAAGTAAAAGAAATGTTTAAAATTTAAAAAATATTTACTAAAACAAAAATATCAAAAAATTTAATGCAAAAAACTCAATTTTTAAAACAACTTTCTTGAGTGTATACTTAAGTATTTTTGCGTCTTCCTATGAGGTCCTTCAATGCCCCATTAATAACTATTTAAAAACCAAGATTTATTAGTATTTATGTTTCAAGATTTTATAGATTTATGTTTCAAGATTTTATAGATTGCCTAGATCCACACATTATCACGTGACATGTGATTGTTTCACGTGATACATGCTCATGGTCAACTAGAAGAAAATGGGCTTGGCAGCCCGACCCAGAGGCCTTGGGATGGATTCACAGCTCATTAATCCACAAATGGGCTTAGCATCACAACCCAGAGGCTTGTTATCCTTGACCCAAATTGTAGTGTGTGTTCAAGGTCATAAAACCTAGATTAAGAGTTTGTTTGGTGTAATTTTATTATAAGCTAAAAAATGATAATTCAAAAGCAAAAGTCCAAAACTCTCCTCCTCCAGCTTCCAAATACATTTTTCTTCAACTTATTCAAGTTATTTTACCTAATAAACTATAAGCAAAAAATGCATCAAAGGACTAGCGCAAGCTCTAAAATATATTCAAATAAGTTGTACAAATAACTCTAAAGACTGGTCAGGGTGGGGGCAAAATCCATGGCTAATTAGATCATTACATAATTAAAATGGAGATCTTTATTCTTATACATAAGGTTGCAACATATCATTCAGCTTGTTTGGTTTTAGTTTTCAGAATTCACTTTTTAGAAAATTGAAACTTTTATCTTCTGTATTTTTATTTTTATTTTTTTTTTGTTTTCACTGAATTTTTTAAATATTTTAGGCAATTTTTTTTTTAATTTTTAGATACATCTAACATAAATACATTTAAAAAGTATAATATTTGTGAGAAAAAAAATCTTTAGAAAATTCACGATATACCAAAAATACCAAATATATATATATATATAAATTTAGTATATTTGTTATTAATATTTTACTTTTTAGATACATTTAAGTAAGATACATCTAAAAAAGTTTTAAAAAATTGTTTAAAAATTTAAAAACATGACTAAAAATAAAAATACAAAAAAATAAAAACTCAATTTCCGGAAAATTGAATTTAGAAAATTGAAACTAAATACAGTGATTAAAACTTAAAATTAACAATCTATATTTGTGACATCAATTTAAATTCTAAAAACTTCTTATACTGTTTTTAAAATTGGGAAAAAAAATGATACCGTGTTTTTTTCATAACCATTGATTATAAAATGAACCACATTTTATTCGTATAATAGAAAATTATCCAGATCCCTTACTAGTAGTGGGTTGTTGAAGTCAGATTAATTGAACATTTGCAACTACATAAAAATATTATATTTATTTTTTTTTAAAATGACAAATTATACTAACGGCCTATATAGTTTAAGATTTGTATCACTTTAATTCTTGACTTTTTAATTATAATATATTTGATCCCGAATTTTAAATCTCGTTTCACATAAAGACAATTAAAAATATCATTTCATTTGCAAATGGAAAATGTTCAATTTTAAGGACAAAGTTATCAATTGAATAAAATATAAACGAGTTTACAAAAATAAATGTCAAACAGTTATTTTTGGATTTTAAAAATTATTTCTACCCCACCAAAAATAAAATTATATAAAAATGATAAATCTTTTACATTTTTATTTTTTTACTTAATTAATTTTTATTATGTAATTGGATGATGATCATGTCGTGGATGGTTGTTTTTGTTGATATTTTTAGATAGTTATTATGTAATAGATGATTGTTTTTATTGTTAACAGATATTTTTGAATGTTTATTAGACTTTTAATGTGTAATCAATATATTTAATATATGAAATATTTTTAATTTTCGATTTTTTGATTTAATGGATTGGTTTAATAATAAAATTAAAATTGTTGCCATATTTGATTTATGAAAATATAAAAACTAATTTAGCGAAAATAAATATAAAAAATAAAAAATATATTTCTACCCTCCCAAAAAATAAAATTATATAAAAATGATATGTTTTTTTATTTTTTTCATCAATTTATCTGAAAATAAATTATGAAACCAAACCAAACCGAACATAACTTTATAACTAAGAAAGTGCCAACATTATTCATTAAAAAAAGCCATTACATTTCAAATAATATATAAGTTAATCAACACAAATAAGTTGTATAACGATTTTGTCCTTAAAATAAACATTTTGTAAAGGAAATATCTTTGATTATCTTTGTTTAGAACAAGATTCAAAATCTATGATCAAATATATCGTAATTGAAAAGTCAAGTATCAAAGTGACATGAACCTTAGATTATAAGGCTGGTTAGTGTAATTCGCCCTAGAAAAATAATAGAAAACTATTATTTTACATGATCAATGTGTAAATAATAGAAAATCAGGAAGTCCCTTCTTTCTATGCCCCTTTGTTGAACTCTTACATTTTATTAATTGGAGGAATTAATGTCCGGGAGAGCAGAGAAAAAAATTACAAAACACATAAGGGTGCAAGTAAAAAATTGTAAAAAGTGTAACGTTGTATTTGATTGGGAGATTTAGAGAGGAATTTGGAAATGAAAAGGAAAAAAGATGTGTGAAACTAGATAAAAATATAAGTACATTTTATTTACATTTCACCTAATTTTCTCTTTCTCTTTCCAAATTCCTCTCCAAATCTCCTAACCAAGCATAAGTCTCATTTGTATCTCTTCATATTTGTGTTTTTTTTTTTTTTTTTTTTTTCTGTCCTAGTGAAAATTAATTCTCCCCTTATTAATTTACGAAAGTATTTATGTGATGTTATGAATCAATCAATTTCAAGAAGACAGAGAAAGCTGCATGGAATGTGAAAGATAATCTGAATTAATTGTGATTGATAAATGAAAGTTGGTTGATTTCGGTTAATGAGATGTAGTTGGGATAGTTCACTTGTTTTTTCTCAAGTAAACAAGAATGAAAAAAGTTTAGGCATGCCATTAATGATCACAACTAGTATGACAAAGATTGATATCATTAGACTAGCGACCATGATTCATTCATCTCAAAGCACCAAGGGCAATATCGTAATGCAGAGAAGCATTTTTTTCATGGGGAATGCACCCCATTGTTTTTTTCAAACGCCCACCAATTAATAAAAATTTTAATAACTATTTGTGTGGGGGGGTGGATATGGAATATTCCTTCAATCCAAAAATAATCTCTCTAGTTGTGACCTAAAATAAGAATAAAAATTTTGAACGGTAGTGTCAAAAATTAGCATTCTTGATTAGTTCAGTTAGTTCCAGTAAAAAGGATTGATCTTTTATGATTTTTTTGTGGATTAAAGTTCTTTGCACATACCTATTTTCTTCAGCCCCCTCTCCTCTTTTTTATAGAGCCACTCTTCTCGAACCTTACCTCCATCCAGCTTAGCCCTTCCTCATCATTCTGTCAAAAACCCACCCCCTTACTATACTTCCTTGAAAAAGGGACATTCTAATCTCGGCTAATGGGTCAATACCGATTCTCCCGACACACTCAGTCCCGTTTTATTTGGCAAAGATACCCGCAATTCGGCGCTCTACTCCGGTTTACTCAGACATCTATTCGGAAATGACGTAGTCCGATGGGGCTTTGGCCTTATTCGGCCCATTTTTTAAATAGGCTCGGAAAGCTCTGTTTGCCACTTAGATTTATCATCTTTTCGACTCCCAACTATTTTACTCTTAACTAATAGTAAATACTTAAGATGAGATTTAGTTAAGTAAAGGCCGAATTTAGTTCCATACCAAATTATTCTAAAACTCTAACTCTCTTACTCTATCCCTTTCTCTTTTTCATTCTCACTCAAAAAAAACACAATCAATTTCAAAAACTCTAGTCATTATTGTATTATTTATTTATATTTAGACTATTTTCTAGGCTCCAACTTTGTTCAATCAATCAGACCTTACATACTTAATATTTTAGAAAAATTAATACTAGACATATTTGAAATGTGCAAACATATGCAACTACACAAATTTTCGACCATAGGACAAACAATTTAGCTCGTTCGGCAAATTTGAGTACATATTTTTTTTCAAATCACATATCTACCAAAAAATTATACCAAAACACTCTCAAGTGACAATCTAACAGCTCACAAATTAATCTGAAGGCTATTCGGGAAGATAATGGTTGATAAACTGAGTTGTAAACAATAGATGGGATGTGGAAAAAAAATAAAAAATAAAAAATTGGATGCGACAGGCTGAGGATGGGGTTAATGTTGGGTGTCATGAGGGGTGTGCTTAGAAAAATTTTTTTTTTTTTTTTTTTTTTGTGTTAATTTTTGGTGAGTGCATAAAGAGAGTGTGTGTAACAAGAAAATTTGAAGGTGTATTTTAGAAAACATTCTTATTTTGATTTTGATTGGAGTATTGTTATAATGACTATCTAGTTTTTATTATCTTATCTTTATCATTTTGATATGTCAATTCTAATTATCAATACTATAATAGAAATATACATTAATAATGGTGCTTATTAATATATTACAATTAAAATGAAAAACATATATTATTTTGATCATTTTAAGGCTTGGTTATGGTTCGAAATGTGCACACAGGCTGTTGAGACTGGCAAACTACTAATAACTAATTGTTGGGGGGCATATTTTTTGTGAATAGCAACACGTGGCCAAGGTGGGCACCGAAAGTGCCAGCTGAGGTGTCACGTGTTTCTGGTCATGGCGCCGAGGTAATCTCGGCTAGACTGAGATTATCTGCGGAGATACCGGAATCCGAAATGAACGGATAAGCTATAAGAGTCCTAAAGTAGGGAAGGACCTCAGCCTGGATAAGGATAAAACTCCTAGGAAGTTTATCTTTATCTATTGAAGAGTCTAGGACGAGCATTGAGTCAAAGTCCAAGAGAAGCTACGCTTCTATAGAGATCAGGTTAGTGCTGGCTATAAAAGTAAGGTACCCTCGTAGGTCTAAGGTACGCTTTTTTGTTTCCTGGATGGTAAGTTAAGCACTGTTTTGCTATCTTTGAGAGATAATTGAGTACTGACTTGATCGTCGGAGTGCCCCCGGGTGGACGAAACTACCACCGGAGGTCTTATCTTTCTGTGACAGGTTGTTTTGGGCGCCATCTATTCTGCCGGTATTCTCCAGCTAAGTACCTATTTGGCAGTGTGGTCAGAAATCAACACACAATTTGGCGCCGTCTGTGGGAAAGGAGAATAGATGGCCAACGACGGACAGAAAGAGAAGATTGGGGGACGACATCCCGACTGGAAGTGGTAAACACATTGACCCTAACGTAGAGGAGGATAACTGCAATGAAGAAACTCGAGATAAGAATCCTGAAGAAAAATACGTCAGCTAGGAGAAAGACGTACCAAAGAAGGCAGACCAAGGTGAGTATTATAATGAGAACGACCCTCCAGGTATGGAAAGATAGATGCCTATGGAGGGACGGAGAGATGAAGAGAATGGCGAACAAATTGGCAGACCTGCAAATCGGTTGTCAATTTCATGATGCAAAACAACGTCATACAGCCACCGTTTCCTTTACAAGGACACGCCGATTCCAGCGGCCAAGAACGATGCCCAGAAAGGGGGGGGCAGAAAACAATTCATGCAGTCCCCTTAACATGACAGGACCAAGGAAACACTCTCACTGGCCTTCGCGGGAGGTTGGGCGAGGGAGAGTCGATGAAGGGGAGAGTCTCGGAAAGACACACCGTACCAAAGAAGCCTACACCAAAGAACATCGGCATGTTCAAGGGAATGAGCTTTGTTTCGACAACGACCAATAAAGGGAGGTCCAAGAGGACTCATAACGACACTGGGAGTAGCGCACCAAAAAGGCTGAAAATCCGTTGATAGCCAAGCTCCTGAACGGACCAAAGAGGATTTGAGGGATTAACCTCCAGAAGAAGCGACAAAATGCCGAAGTAACCTCTCCGGTCAAAGCCGAGAACGTCATTTTCGGTGGAATTGGACAAATTCGAGGCCCCGAAAAGGTTCCACATGCCAAGATTTCAGATATACGATGGTAAGTCTGACCCCTAACTTTCACGTCGACTTGTACCTGAACTCAATGGCACTATACACCGGGAACGAGTCGTTGCTCTACAAGATGTTTTCCCTCATCCTTTGGGGAAAATCGCATCAGACTGGTTTCACAAGTTGTCGAAAGGAACTATGAAAAGTTGGGAAGGCCTGGCCAAGATGTTCGTGGCCAGGTTTGTGACAAATAAACTACAGCCGTTGAGAGTGGGACTCCTTGATGGATCTGAGAATTAGCGAGGATGAAAGCCTCAGAGCTTATGCCAAAAGGTATTATGAGGTGTTTAACCAAATACCGAGGTTCAACCAAGAGGTGGCGGTTGTGTCTTTTGAGAACGGTCTGAACGATGACTGTATGCTTCGAAAAATCACTGGCAAAGACACTACCAAAAAGTATGAAAGAACTCATGGTCAGAATCGAGAAGTATGCGAGAGCAGAGGAAGACACGCCGGGGGACAAAGGCGTCAAAGCAAGAGAAGAAGAATGGCTCGCTGAAGCGAGGCCGAGGTAATATAAACTTTAATAGAAAAAGAAACGAGATTGAGGGCTGCACAGGCAATCACCACAGTGTTCCGAATCCCGGTTTACAAAGTCCTAGAGAGAATCAGGAATCAGCCCTACTATATAAAGCACCAGAAAAGATTCTAGGCAAATTTATGGGAAGAAGTCTGGAGAAGCATTGTGCCTACCACAATGAGGATGGACATCTGACTCAAGGGTGCAGAGCTCTAAAGGCACATCTGGAAGACCTGGTAAGACAAGGTCATTTAAGGGACCTAGTAGATGAGGCCAGGGACAAGGGAAGAATAAGGGAGATTGCCTCAAGCACCAGTAGCACCACCTCCCACCACCACCACAACCGCAAACAGGTGGACCTCGAGTGATCAATGTGATTCACTCGAAGGTCAATGAGAATGAGATGCATAGGGAAACTCAGAAGGTGAAACACTTACAACATGTGTATCAGGTCCGACAGAAAAGACCAAGGGCAGATGAGTGCCAGGGACTAATGGTGTCCTTCACTGAAAACAAACCTAGATATGGTGCAACATCTACACAATGATGCCCTGGTAATATCCCTCAAGGTTAGAGAGTGCCAGGTAAAGCGCATTCTAATTGACCAGGGCAGCTCTTATGACACCATGTATATCAGATATTACAAGGAGCTTGCCCTTCACCAAGATGATCTAGAGCAATCCAGTGGGTCCCAATGGTTGGGTTCAACGGAACGCCGACGTGGCCCCCTGGGAGCAATAAGTTTGGAGGTACAGGCTGGCACCAAGAAGGTAAACACAGAGTTCACAATAATTGACACCCCCCTCCCCTTACAATGTTATCCTGGGAAGGCCAAGGCTGTTTTAATAGGGGCTGTTCCCTCAACACTACACCAGCTGTTGTGGTTCCCAACAGAGCATGGAATTGAGGAAGTCAGAGGGGATCAGGTGAAGGCAAAGAATTGCTCCATGGCAACAATGAAATCCACCTGCAGCGTGCGAGAAGCAAAATCAACAGAAATTGAGGACGAGGACATGGAGGTCCTTGAGGACATCGGCAAAGAACCAGTCGAGAAGAGTGAGGAGGCCCTGAAAAAGATCATAGTTCAGCAAGGGGACGAAGAGCGTTTTCTTCCTACTCGGCTCAAGATTGGCAGAAAATGAGGAAAGGGAGTTAGAAGCTTTCTTATGAGCAAACATTGAGGTGTTTGCCTGGACACCATACGAGATGCCTGGCATTGACCCTGAGGTCAC